>LPNX010483733.1:192761-243170 GCA_001517045.1 Pseudotsuga menziesii
TCCCTGAATCTAGTTAGTGCAGTTGTGTTTCACTGACACCTTCCTGTTGTGACTTGTGAGTCTACATGTTCTGTTGTTGATGATGTGATTCATGTTATTTGACTAATGTTGTTATTCTTTTATTTTGACAATATTATATAAATTAGTGAAAGATTCACCAGTTTCTAGAATTTTTTATAATGAAGTTAAATATTTGCCAAGTTTTTACAACATTATATAATAAAATGAAAGATTCGCCAAGATTTTACAATATTATATAATAAAATGAAATATTTGCCAAAATTTTACAACATTATATAATAGAATAAAAGATTCGCCAAATTTTTTATATATACATATTATATTATTGATAAAATCGCCTTCAAATTTTCCTATATATCGGAGAGATTCGCCCAATTTTTATACATATAATTCTAGGGGGGGTTCTTAAAATCATCCCTGGTTGGTGCCATGTTTTTGGGGAAGGGAGATCAAGGATATCCTGAACTTTGAGGGGATCTACCATTATTCCTTTTTGGGACATGATGAATCCAAGTAGACGACCTGTTGGGACACAAAAAAATCCACTTGAGGGGATTCAGGTGAATTTTGTACTTGCGACAATGTAAAAAGACTTCTGCAAATAGTCTATGTGTTGCACTTGTTTTGGTGATCGAGCGGTAAGGTCATCCAGGTAGACCAAGATGATGTCAATTAGATCATGGAAACAGTATGTCATGGCACACTAGAAGTTGGCTCCAGCATTTTTTAGGCCAAAGGGCATGACTCGATAGGAAAATGTTCCCCATGGGGTTGTGAATGCTATCTTATAATGGTATTCTTTCTGGATTTGGATTTGGTTATACCCAAAAGGCCTCATGACCGACGAATGCATCAATAATCTGATCGATGAATGGTGTGGGGAAGTTATCTTTGGGACATGACCCATTAAGGTCACAGAAGTCTGTGCAAACATGAATGGTACCCTGTTTTTTATTAACGAGAACAGGATTAGAAACCCAAGTGGTATATGCAATGGGGTGGATGAAGCCGGCAGTGCACAACTTCTCTATTTTGGCTTTAACCACAGCCACTTTGGATGGGTGAATAGGCCGTTGCTTTTGGTGTACAGGTGCCACATCAGGCCATGTGTTGATGTGGTGTTCCATGATGGGTGGATCCAAGCCTAGCATTTCGGTGTAAGACTAGGCAAGGATTTTGCGTAATTCTTGAAAGAGAGCTTTGTAGGAAACAACCTCTTTCAGGGAGCAAGATGCCCCTAGCATGATTTCTTCAACAATCTCAGAATTGGTTGAGATGTCGATTTTGATGGTGGTTGAAATGTTGGCCATGTTTCCTTCTTCGAAGGCATCTAGTGTTGGGATGGGGTTCTTGAACCAGTCGACTTTCCCATTGATGAAATCTTTGGTCTCCATGAAAAACTGGTCAGACTGCAACACAAGTTCTTTGGGGAGGAAGAATGAGCGATGGTGCATGCCATCCCATGGGTATTCCAGGGCAGTCAAAGCTTCAAGTATCTCCTCATTGTTGTTGAAGCAACAAACAGATAGGTCTGATGGGCCATCGTTGGAGGTGGAGATAAGCGGGTCAGTTGAATTGGACATCATGTAAATGGACATGGTGTCTGAAGAAGGCAGTGGGGGGTGAACTTATTTGATCAAGGTGATATCAGACTCAAGGGAATGTTGACAGAGGTCAGCTAGAGCCACTCAAAATTTGGTCAGGTCTTAGCAATGGTGAGAGTAATGTCCATACAAACCACAGAGGGCACAAGCATGGTTTATTTTCAATGCCTTGTTTCTGACTATCGGCACGATTGGGAGTTCGACCACAGGGAGGTTTTTGGTTGTGTTCACAGCATCCAAATGCGCATGTATCACTAGGATTTCATAGAAATCCTAAGTTGGATGTCCTTGTTGCTCATAGACGGTGCAAGGCGGGACTTATCCCAGTTATGTGGTGGCTTTGGCATTCTTGCCCTTGGTCCTTTTCGAGTGGAGTGGTGCGGGTGTGATGATTGGATTTTGCAGGCTGGATGGAGGGTGAGAGTCGACCACAATGGGTTGCACTGGGGTTGAACAAACCTGGGGCATTGGTGGTTGAGCTGGTGGATCAAGATACCACACTGGAAATCCCAATGTAAAGTTGCGTAAGCTTAAGGTGTCCATTACCGGCTTGCTCATGACACCTAATGGGGGAAAGAGAAAGGGAATCGTATGGACTGGAGATGAGCCTAGATAACTCCCTGCTGGTTGCATGTGGGGATGCAGTTGTGGTTGGGGATGCATGTAATGCTGCTAGTGTGGGTGATGTTGCGGCTGCTATTGGTGTTACGGCTACAAATGGTGTTGTAGTTGGGGTTGGGGTTGCAGCTATGCTTGTTGTTTGGGTGCAACAGTGCTACATGAGACCATGCACAAGTCCACAGTATTATTATGTGTCGGTGGTGGTGACACTGAGGTGAAATGATCCATCATGGTGGGATTAGAAAACAACCCAAGGCCCACATTAAACAATGAGGAAGCTGGTGTGTTTTCAATCATGGTGTTGATTACAGGGACGACATTGGTGTGTGTAGTCATCCCTTATGGCTCAATGGTGGTGATGGTAGGGATAACATTGGCAGGTGTCATTAACCCTTGCAGATCATGATAAGTGAGTTGATCAACCGTCACAATCTTCCCTTCGTGAGGGAAAATCATGAGACAGAAGGCAGTTGATGTGACCGCTCTCATGGTGTACATATCACTTCTTCTGAGGAGAAAGTTATAGTCCAGTTGAGCATTGACGACCTCTATGTTAATCAACACTATCTTCCCAGCTAATGTGATGGGGATGTGGGGGAGGATTCCTTGGGATTTAGTGGGATGTCCATCATAAGCCCACAGAGTTGTGGAGGATGGTTGCAGAATTGGTGATCCGAGTTTTTGTCAAACCACGGTGGACATAACGCACGTGGATGCCCCTTCATCAACTATGCACTGGTGCATGACCAGATTCCGGATAGATACTAGGATCAGGAAGGTGATGGTGGATGACATGTGTGGTTCTTTGTTATTTGTGTCGAATGTGATCAACTTGGAGTGAGAGGGGTCTATGGCCCCAAGGGCAGCTAGTAGCACTTTCTGCTGCATTGGGCATGTTTTGAGTACCTCGAGAGCGGACATGGCCATTGGTGTTTGGGCCAAATCATCCACAATGCTATAGCTGACAACAACTCTAGCTGTGGCATTGTTGGCCACCCAGTGTATGGGGGGCAGGGAAAAGGGGGTAACTGAAGAAGTTCGTTAACCGATTTGGACATAGATGCCGCTAATCTGTCAGCGGGTTTGGTTGTGGTACCATACTGATTATGTCTGGTTTGTAGGTTAACCTATTCAGTCATCATGGCTAGCAGGTGGTGGACACCTGTTTCTGCCATGGGAGGTGCCCCTGGAGCATTGGGATTGGCCTAGGGAGGGGGTGCAGTTGCCACCAATCCTTGGATTGGTAGTGGTTTTTGAAGCACCATAGGAGGAGGTCCTTATGGTGCTAGGTTGGGTTGGGCTTGGTTCGTAGCATTGGTGGCCTATTGGGCCTCTTTCTGAATGGCCTGCTTAGCTCAACCCATGAAGGGACACTCAAATGTGTAGTGCCCATAGACCTCATAGAGTGTGCATGGTTGGTTTGTGCGCAACGAGGCGTTGTGTCTTGGTGCATTTTGTCGTGGGGGCTTTTGGGTGGGTCAGTTTGCTACGGCATTGTTGGGAGGGTTTGGTTGTTGACCGCCTCCCTGCTATTGATTATTGGCTTGGTTCCGGGGCTGATTATTTCTAGCTTTCCCTTGTTGATTGTTGGGGACAAGCTAGTTGGGACAGTTTTGTTGTGCGAACACTTGTCCCAATGGAGCGGGTGGGGCAGGGACGGGGGCTTGAACTATTTTCACTGGTGGTGCATAGTAGATTTGTGGGGGTGGAAGTGAAATGTGGAAATTTTCCCTGCGTACTATTGTGCTGGCCAAGCCATGGCCTGAACCTGTTGTGGTGGTCTAGGTTGTGCGTAGGAAGTTGTTTCTCTATACTGGGACATCATTCTGGCATAGTCCAGAGTTTGGTTTTGGTAAGCAACACTAGCAGTATTGCTTGGTTGTGGTGGAACTACAGGTAGTGTCGGATGGTGCTATGGATGTTGGGAGACCGAGCCTATGATGCCATCTACAACATGGGATGCCCTCGATGCTTCTTGGTAGGAGGTACTTGGATGGGGAGCATCTGGAATGACAGTGTACAGATATCTAGACTGAGTGTAGATCAGGTCAAACTATTGGGCTTTCAGTATGGCCTCCTCTTCAGATTGGGGATGTTCGGAAGCGACGTCCTTTGTTATGGGTGGGAGCAAGGTCTTGAGGAACCAATCCAAGAAGATCATGTCATCAAGTTGGATTTTACATAAGTTGTGACATCACCACCACTCATGGATGTGGTCGGTTATATGTGTCGCAATACTCTAGCAACAGGATAGTAGGATCTCCACCCCTTTGTCATATCTGATAGGGAGTTGGAAATACTGTAGGAACATGAAAGCTAGGGAGTTGAAATCTAGGTATTTGGCTTGCGGTAGCTCAATGTACCATTTGGCTGCAGCACCTATAAGGGTGCGTTGGAATAGCCTCAGCCTGATGGAATCGTCTATGATGCTGTTGGATGAGCACCATAGATGGAATGTAATAATGTGGTTTTGGGGACATTCCCCTGCCTTGCCTTCAAACTTGGGAATGTCCGATGGAAGCTTAGTTGGAATTGGAGGCCAAAAAGCTTGATGACGAATGGGTTCATTTGTTAATCGAGCCAAATTAGGCAAGTTAAGATGAGCCATGAAAGGTAAATTTGACCCCAGGTTTGATGTGAGATGGGGGAGGGATGGTGGTGGGGTGTGCAGGTGCATAATGTACCTACATAGGTGGGGGTGTTGGTGGTGCCATTGTAGATGGGCCAATTCCCCCAAGTGTGGTCTGCAGGGTAGTGTGGATGGATAGGCCACTGCCCCCATGTGTGATAGGAGGGGTACTGTATGTGGAAGGGGTGCTTCCCCCCTATGTGACAGGAGGGGATGCATATATGGAAGGGGCACTATCCCCATGTGTGATAGGAGGGGTACTGTATATGGAAGGGGCACTGCCCCCCTATGTGACAGGAGGGGATGCATATATGGAAGGGGCACTATCCCCATGTGTGATAGGAGGGGTAGTGTATATGGAAGGGGCACTACCCCCCTGTGTGATAGGAGGGGTAGTGTATATGGAAGGTCCACTACCCATAAGTGTTGCAGGTGGAACAGCTTGAGTGGTTACTATGGGTGGTGGAAACTGACTAACGATGGTTTGCATGACCATGATGAGGCCACCTGCAGGGCTATTGGTGATGATTTGTGTTGTGGACATGGGTCCACTAGCTATGGTTATGCCGAAAAATGGATCCAGAGTTGCACTAGCCATGGGGCTTAATGGTGCAGTATGGAGGTTTGGTTCAGACTGATATGGGTCTAAATATGAATTAGTGGCTATGTGTCCTTCTGATGGTGTGGGAGATCGCTGAGAACGGTTTCGACGGTCTCAGTTTAATGTCCTAAATGGTGGTGGTTCACATCTTAGGAATGAGGAAGAGCGCGGGGGATCAATTGTGTTAGATTTTTATCAAATTGATGGGAATGATGTTTGGACCCTAGTTTCAATGGCTTCTTATTAGCTATAGGTGGTCACTCAGCCACCAATACTGCCAGATGATAGTGCTTGGATTTTTCCTCATGGGCGTTTCTACTCAATCGGTGGGGGTCGTTGTCCATTTAGCTTGGCAATTCCTCTGAGCGGCCAGCTACTTTGGGGTTCCTATGGTACTCCTCACAATTAGTTTCTGGGCTGAGCCCAATTACTTCCCACAGTTGAAGTAGTCAGGGACTTATGTCCTCAAAGACTGCAGATTTGTTGAACTTAGTGTAAATTGATAAATTTTAAGGCCCTCTCAGTGTCATGAACTGAGTTGGGTTGATTTAGTGGTATGGTATATATGTTTTTCTATCTTTTTGTTATCAAGTGGATACAAGTGGTTTATGAATATGTCATAGAGTTCATATCATTGTTGTGCAAGCAGTGAATAATCAGAAATTTGTAAACATATACATTTTTAACCCTAAATGTGACAGCCCAACTAGGTGACTACCTTACACCTATATTTGTTCTTAGACTAAGAGAAGGTGTTGGGTTCTCAACACAATGGGACTAATCCCATCCATAGATCCATAGGTCACCTCCTAGATGCAAGGTTGGTCAATAGGGAGGACGCTTAGCACCATGAGAAGCCCTCCTTCTCTACCCCCTCTACCTTCCAGGTCATCCATTTTTAATTGTTTAGAACAATATTCAGTGAAGGGCCTAGGACTATATGAGCTGTGCCCTTTGTCTTATCCTAGATACCCTGAAGGGTGATGACTGGGTAGAGGAGGAAGGGTAAGCAAGATTTGATTTTAACTTAATTTTAGTTAGGCTATGTTGATTAAGCAATTAATTTTTTTTGAATTTACACTTTGTTTGTTCATGAGATTGCAATAAATTAAAACAGAAACAGAAATTGAACTACTATGTTGGACAGAGGCGGTTGAGCTACACTGACAGTCCCTATTAAACTAAAAATTAAGTACTAATTGACATACCGCACGTTTCGGGTCAATTTTGGCGAGGGGGTCATAAAATTTTTCCAGAAATGGGCGAGGGGGTCACATAGATTTCATAGACAGAAGCAGTCTGCCTATCTGAGTGAAGTTGCACCTTTCGAGGGGAAAAGGGTGACTTGGTCACACCTGTGAGGCCTAAAAGATAGACCTTATCCCCTGTTCAGGCCCAATAAGTGAGACCTACCCCAAATTTGGGGTTTTTCTGATCCTGAGTCAGATCTGGCCGACAGTAACCTGTATTGTGGCTAACTCGGATTTGCCTTGCAGAGGCTTCGGAAACAATAAAAACTGGAAATAAAGAAGATTTAACCTAGATCTAACATGAAATTTTAAAAACTAGGGCATAAACTGAAAAAACTTGAAATTTGAAAAAACTGAACCAGGGATCATGTGGGATCGACCTAGTATGGCCGCCAGTTCTATAGCAGGGATTTCTCCTCGCTACAGGGGCAGGAATGGATCCTTTTTTTCTATAGGATAGAAGGGTAGGTTCCTATGTGTGGAAAATGTAGAAAGAAAAATAGAACAGACAGAAAGAAAAGAACGAGAAATAATATGGCCGTGAGCCCCTCTGTAAACAAGGTTAGGGCTTCGCCTTGGCTACCTGCAAACAACTATTAAGCTATAATAAACCTACAAAACATGTTAGAAATCAAACCTGCAAACAAATAATGGTCAGAAAATAACTAAGCTAACAAAGCAAACACATAAAAAACTAGATTACTTGGGGGAGGTGGACACTTTTGATATTGATGGGATCCAAGGAAGACACATTGCAGAGTACTCTGAACAAAGGAAACCCAAAGGGGGAATGCTGCCAAATTGTTTTCTGAGGGGTGGTGTCTACAGACACCATTGTGGTACGATCTCATCGATTTTTGGCGAGCCCAAGAAAGTAAATGCTCGATGGTGCTTTCAATTTTAGAGAGTCTGAAAGCACGAAGAAGACTCCACTGGGGGCTCTTTTTCATTGGTAGTCTCATGTGCCTGAAGAAAGGATAAAAGTATACATAGGAGAGCTCACCCATGCTGTAGGGGATGAGAGACTTCTTTACCGTTGGTAGTCCAATCAAGCTGAAAAAGGTTAAACCTATACTGAATGGATGGTTATTCAGATGCTTTTACCAGCATGAACAAAACCAAGTTTGCTCGGCAATCATTTCTTGATGAGAAGGCTGGAAAAGAGCTTAACAACAACCCATAGTGAGATTTTTCGTAAGGTGCGGCCCCTCTACTTGAGAAAGAATAAAAGTATGCAAAGGGGAATGGTCTTGGCTTGAATATGCCAAGGTGTTCATTTTCATTTGATGGTCTACATGGTTGACAAAAGGAGGTAAATGAGACAATGTAGATGCCCTTTCCTATACTTTAGAAAGTGGGAAAGGAAGCAGCTGTGCTCGGCCATCTTTTCATTGTTTTTAGGAGTCAAAAAAGAGTCTAAGTGAAACTCGAGTATGGTCAACCAATTGCGATGGCACAGGTGGTGCCCCATGTCAGGACGGTGGTGTTAACACCCAAAAATGGTTCACTACCTCATCTACCCCATTACATGGCTCATTTGTCCATTTTTCTACCATATTTCCATCAAAAACCCATAAAACCATCAAAAAGTCTCCAAAAGGCTTAAAATACCTCCAAAAGGCCATAAAACCCTTTTTTCCTCCAAAAATATCCAAAATTTCTCCAAAAAAGCAAAAATATCCAAAAAGGAAGAAAAAATATGAAATAATGAGGAAAATGAGGAAAAAACCCTAAAACAGCTGAAACCCTAACCCTAAACCGCATGGTTTCCAACTATAAATAAGGGGTGGAGATCCCGCTACAGGTGGAAAGTGGTCCAAAGGTCATCCATGCAGTATGGATGGAGCAAATGGCTCTCAAACATACCAATACATGCATGGGATAGATCGTGGCAGAGGCATGCAAGTCAGTGTAGTAGAGGCACGCAACTCGAGGTGGCTCTCGGATAGAGCTCAAGAGAGCATGTGTGAGTTGTGGTGGATAGACTTGACTACATGTGATCTGAGTGCAAGTTTGGGGGCACTTATATGCCAAATACATGCAAAGGAAATGATTCATCTTATGGAAAATGGTCCAGAGATCCGCATGAGGTGCGGTGGATGGAGTAGACAGGTATGTGTTAAAATACAAAACAAAAACAAAAATGGTGTGCCTTAACAAGCTGTGTCCCGAGAATCCGCATGAGTAGCGTAGGTAAGAGTGATGCAAGTACAGGTATATAGACACTTCCATCGCCATGATATGGCTCGTAAATCGAGGTAGCTTTTGGGAAGCAGTCCCGAAATTTGTTTGTTAAACATGAGACAATGGTCTCATAAGGAGATACCGGGACGAAATTCTGAAACTAGTGGTGTGAATGGCATCTCAAACAAACTCCATATGGTCCTATTATATCGAACAGGAGAAATTAGGTTAAATAGGGCCTATATAAGGGTGGGGACCACTTGGTGAGGTGTCATTGTCACTGTTCACTGTGGAGTTGGAGAGGTGGGCCCTAAATCTTCATTTGCTGATTTCTCCTGTTCTGACTGGTGGTTTTGAGTTTCGTGACTTACAGGTAAGAGCTCTCGCTGAATCTCTTCTTTTTGGTGGTTTACACTCTGCATTTGGTCACTTAGAGGGCCTCCATGAGCTTGTTGGGGTTTCATGGTGCCAAGTCGCACCTTTCAAAGGAAAAGGAGTGACCTAGTCACATTTCTGGAGAATTTTTGAGCAACTTGGTCGCTCATTTTTCCCAAATAGGTGCGACTTGGCCTCTGGGTTATGTTTTTTTATGAGAGCAATGGATGACATCTATTTTTTGCTTGTGCAGGATGGCTGATATTAAGTGGCAAGAGAGAGACTATAAAGACCTCTAGGAGGCATCATTACAAGATGGGAATGTGCATGATACACTTGCCTTTTGTGGTTTACTGAAGTTCATGAGGGATACCCCTCATGAAGAGCTTGAGTTTGCTGCTGCAAACGTTGGTGAGATTTTGGGATGTTGGGGAGGAGGTCTTCCTCTTCCAGGGCCAATGTATTGAGATCATGCTAGCAGATGTATACTTCTTGACTAGGCTCCCTATGTTGGGATTTGTTGGTGACTTGGCACTGGTGTTGTCTTGGGGGGAGACATTGGAGGAGCTATGCGATAGGAACTATTATGCTATGACGTATGTGCATGGCTCCTATATCCTGATGTGTGACATTGAGGATCAATCGACATGGGTGGTGGTGACATTACTGTTGCATATCTTGGGTTCCACGGGGAGCCACAAGATATCTGGAGGGCAGCTTTAGCTAGTAGAGCATGCTATGGGAGGCACGTATTATGGGTGGGCTCAGATGTATCTTCAGGATGTTGGGTTTTAGCTAAACAAGTCAAAGGAATTTAGAGTAGGATTTTGTTTTGGCTCATTTCTATGTGCTTTCTTTTTTGAGAAAGTACCTACACTGCGTCCACATCGGGCTGTGCAGGATAGTGGTCCATGGGAGCCACGAACGTACTGGTGGTGTCAGATGATGATATGAGAGGGTGGTGGCAGAATGGGTTGCTTCTTTACTAAGGACATTAGAGGAAATTTCAACTCAAAATGGGCCTCCTAAAATGAACTAATAAAATAATAGTTAAAATAATAAAATAATATTTATTAATTTTGGAGGAAGAAAAGAAAAAAACTACTTTTTTGTTTGTATTTTTGACATATCTCCCTGTGTTTTTACTCAAATTTCGATCAAGAGAGATATTTGGATGCGGAATTAAATTCCGCATCCAACGAGTACCCACTCGGCATACTTTTGATAGACCTCGCTACCCCAAAAACAAGAAATACCTAAAAAAATGGAATGATGATGTCATCATTCCATTTTTTCAGGTATTTCTTGTTTTTGGGGTAGCAGGGTCTGTCAAAAGTATGCCAAGTGGGTACTCGTTGGGTGTGGAATTTAATTCCGCATCCAACGAGCTCTCCCGATCAAAATTTGAGTAAAAACACAGGGAGATATGTCAAAAATACAAACAAAAAAAGTAGTTTTTTTTATGATACCTATCCCCAAATTTATATTAAAAAAGTGTTTAAGACCTATATGGTATTTCAAATTTAAAGCAATTTCATTGGCTAACACATGATGACATGGAATTTGAATAAAAGTTAAAAGGCCCATTTTGAGTTGAAATTTCCTCTAATGTCTATTAGAGCAGTGGTGTCAGCTTCCAGTGGTGATTGAGGAGTACCTGTATGCAGGTATGAACTATCATGGGGATCCCGATATGCCTCGACCTCTAGGCTAGCCATGGAGACAAGCTGGTATGTATGCATGATGTTTTTATGTTCATCTTTATACATAGTGTAGTTGAGCTAGTTGATAGTTGTATGTTGATATGTGTGGAATGATGGTGTCCTTGTTTGTGTATGCAGATATTGGTCCCCGCCCACTATCTCGTCATCAAAGGTAGGTGGTTACTATGGCTCTTATAGCAGTTCCCACTGGGAACCCTCATAGGTGATGACGGGAGATGGATGGATTATTGCTGCATCTCGAGTAGCTTGCTTTTGTGGTCTCTAACGATGGCTGGAAGCATCTGAGCAATGATGTGATTGCTTCTATTCATAACTTTCCTCCATAGTGGACTTCTGTGATGAGGAGGATGGCTATGGCCTGTGAGCATATTCATTGGGTGGTGAGAGGTGATCTTTTTGTAGAGGATGAGTCTTTTGAGGAAGATGAGGATATTGAGTCAAATGATAAGTCTAATTCAGATTAGCAGCTTAGTGGGGCTACCCCTAGTGCATTGGTGCACTTAGGATTTTTTGTGTCACTATGTATATCCTACTAAGAAAGCATATGTGGCTTCTCATTTTGTACTGGACATATTTTGGACATGTGACTGATCTATTTATATATATATATTTTTGACGCAGATGTGTAATACCCTGGTTTTAACCCCTCTTGCATTAAAAATACATGATACACATATTGTAAATAATCTTGGTGTGGAGCTAAAGGCCAAGGCCCCACCATCGATTTGGTTACGTTGTGTTTCTGTTTTGGGAATGGTCATCGATGGTATATCGAGAAATATACCATATATTTAATTGTGGCATCATGTAAACACACATTTTAATTAAATAACCCAACCAGATATGTTTGCGGCAAATAAATTGAGAAAGGGCATGATTCCAAAGGATAAGGAAAGGGGAATGTTAAGCATTGATTCATGGGGAAAATCCATGTGTCACCACCACCCTTAAGTATTTCCATTGCTAGTTGGGATAGCAATTGGCTGGTAGGAAAAACATGCCCACATCCATGCCTGCTCACTCTCACTCTCCACATTGTGCAGATGGTCTATCCACTACCCCGATCATGATTTTTTCAGTTCCTTCATGTGAGGGAGTTAAAAGAATCCACATTCCACCGTTGGGGTTTCACCTTCCCTCTCTCTCATGATTGCTAGTCTGTGAGTTTTCTTTCTCGTTCACGCAAAAGGTAGTCCTCCTCTGCCTCACAGATTTGATGGCTGCAGATTGATGCTTTACTCAGATTCACACAGAGTTTTGTGTCGTTTACCATCTTTATCAGACAGCGTATTGTCCTGTTATTTTGCATCGTTGAAATTGTGGCTGTAATTGCATCCATAGTTTTGTGGGTTACATTTTGTCTCTCATGCAGTGACTGGAATTCTAGTATTTTCCATTCCTGGTCTATGTGAGCTTTCCCAATGATTGCAGTGGGATTTGTGTGCTGTGGTTCATAGTTGTATTGGGCTGATGTTTTCCCATGATTTGCTTGGTTGTATTTTCCCTTGTTATGGTGGTATCGGTTGAGGATTGTTGTGAGTACCTATGTTATGTTCGATTGTGTTCTCCCCTATAAAAGCTTGAATAGTTGTTTGGCTACTTCCATGCAGTGGTTTTGTCCTTGGAATGCATTGGAGTGGTGAATGAGGGCCTAAGGTGCTTGATAAACCTAGTGGAATGAGAACCACATAGATAGAGCTACTAAGCTTTCTTTCTTCTCCACAACCCCTGAATAGCACTGGAAGGGAGATCAGGGTCTGAGGGACTACGTTGCAGAGAAAGGGCTGATTTTCTTGTGTTGGGTGTGTGTGGGTGTTAACACCCAAAAAGGGTTCAATACCTCATCTACCCCATTACATGGCTCATTTGTCCATTTTCATACCATATTTCCATCAAAAACCCATAAAACCATCTAAAAAGCCTCCAAAAGGCTTAGAATGCCTCCAAAAGGCCATAAAACCCTCTTTTCCTCCAAAAAATATCCAAAATTCCTCCAAAAAAGAAAAAATATCCAAAAAGGAAGAAAAAATATAAAATAATGAAGAAAAGGAGAAAAAAAAACCCTAAACAGCTGAAACCCTAAACATTTGACCTAAACCACATGGTTTCCAAAAAACCATGAGCCAGCACTCCACCACTGAAAAACTATAAATAAGTGATGGAGACCCCTTATTTCACATCCACAATCAGAAGTATCCTGCCTCTGCCAAAATTGCTCTTGAAACCCTAGCTCACCCTTGAGCTACTTTCACCATTGAGAGCCCCTTTTGGCCCATTTCCACCATTGGAGAAAGAGAAGGAACAGCTTGGAGCTCGGAGCCACCTACTCGGACCAGCGCAAAGGGCTTCACCAACCTCCACATTGGAGGTCAGATCAATAAAAAATCATTCTTTACTTTTTGTTGTTTTGCTTCATGAACATGTTTAGATTTAGTTTTTATTTCTGTTATAGCTTTTAATTTACATTTTATTGAATTGCTACTAAGGAATCCATTTTCCTTAGTAGGTGCTCATTCGCACAAGCTAGGGGTAAAACCCTAGCAACAGTTTTGGTAACTTCACTGGGGAACACAAACGAATTTTTGTAGTTGGGTAGGATCAAGGGGATAGGCTTCCAAAAACACCCCTCGGTTACTTACACTTGAGACATAGTTGTTGTCCAATTAGGGAACCAAAATCCCCTAGTATTTTTTGACACGGTCACAACCGGTTTATCAGAGGGCCTCTCCCTTAGGAGGGTTGAAGTCATGAGATTGGTTCCGGAGGCCTGAGTGGAATACCGAACTCCATTCAGTAACTGAAGGGCTACCTTTCACAGTTCTCAGGATATCCCTGTACAGGGGTATTGCGGTTAAAGGACCAAGCGGCAGATTTACCTTTCTGGACGTGTCATGAACGGGGTATCTTAGTTGCCATTCTTCTAGGATTTGACTACCCGGTGTCCTTCCCGGTAGGGGGATACCTTAGCCACTTGGCTTTCCTATTCATATTGTCTGACTTGGATTTCATCACCTTGCAGAGGATATGTCTAGTTGAGTCATAATACTTCCAGTTAGGTGTTTGCATGCTCCCTTACCTCCTTTTGGTCTAGTGAGTCCACCGTTTTTTATTTTTAGAAAACCTGCTACTTGTTGGTATTCTGACCATTTCTGTTGACACTCCGCCTATTGTAACGCAGCTGTTATAGTGGGTGTTTTGAGTCAATTGTTGGCCTAAGAGCCTTATTTTTGAGCTCTCCTTCTGCACACTCGGTTGCATTAGGGTTTTTGAGCTGTTTTGTAGTTACCTCAACCCACAGATATTTGACACCATTTGTCACCATTGAGTCCCCGAGACATTCTCGGCACCTCAGAGGTGAACCCCCACAGCACGGTTCACTTGACCTCACCCATCATTGAAACAGATCATCATCACTTGATACCACTTATCATAGATCTCGAGCCTTGTCACTTGACTCCACTCGTCAGCGGCATAGGACTCCGTCACCAGATACTAACGCCCCTTATTTTACCTCTGATTCTAAGCCATAGTCTGAGAACCCCCTTTACACTGCCCCTACTAGCCCCATGGCTGGTGTGACTCCCACTCCCATCTTGGTAGGGACCGTTGGTGGCACATCCACCACTACACCAGTTACCACACCTGCTATGGGTATTCCCTCCACGGGGCCCCCATTTACCGTTCCCCTCATGGCACCTATTCCCGCAGCAGGAATACCTATTCCCACTCCATTAGTGACTCATACCACCCATGGTGGTGTAGGTCCGTCCTATACCACCTTAGTACCCCCACTTGGGGGAAACCTCCTTCACATTACCCCTCCACTTGGGGGAATTGGCCTCAACTTAATCCAACCCACTACCGTGTCACATCCTTTGTCCAGTTTGCCATTCATGACTAGCCTCAACCTGCCTGACCTAGCCAGATTAACCAACGACCCCATCTGACACAACCCTGCATGGCCTCACATGCCCACCAAGCTCCCCTCTGACATCCCTAAGTTCGAGGGCAAGGCAGGTGAAGACCCACAAAACCATATCATGTCCTTCCATCTATGGTGTTCCTCCAACTCCATAGTAGACAACTCTATTCGCCTCCGTTTATTACAGCGCACTTTCACTGGCTCTGCTGCCAAGTGGTATATCGAGCAACCCCATGGAACCCATGCCACCTTTACGTCCCTGGCCTTGACCTTCCTCCAGTTCTTCCAGTTAACTGTCCGCTATGATGCAGGCATTGAGATCCTCCTATCATGCAGACAGAACATGGCTACCCACATCACAGACCACATTCATGAATGGCGTCGATGACGTAGCCTATGCAAAATCAAGTTAGATGACCGGATATTCCTAGATTGGTTCCTCAAATCCCTCCTTCCTATCATTGCTAAGGATGTGGCATCCGAAAGACCCCAGTCTGAAGAAGAGGCTATCTTTAAAGCCCAACAGTTCGATCTCATTTACGCCCAGTCGGGTTATCTTTATACCATTATACCTGACACCCCTCGCAATGATTCCTCCCAGCACGATGCGTCGGGGACATCCCACGCTGCCGACGGCATCATTGGCCATGTCTCTTCGTAGCCTCAACCATTTTCCATAGCCCATCCTACCCCTGGCCCTGACCCTTTGCGGGCTACCTCACAGTCTGGAGCAACCAACCCGTATGCTCCCATGACACATCACCACCATTCCCATGGACCCTCATGTCCACCTCAGTGTTTCGGTCATATGACTCCCATTTACGCCCCCCGAGTCGCACCTCAGCCCTACTATCACCAAAAGACTGCACCAGCTCCTGCGTCGTCACAAGCCCAACCTCATTATTACCCGCCACAGGAAGCCCATGCGGCAAACCCACAACCCGCTCCATAGCACTATCAGCAACCCCCTCAGGTTGTTGCACCTGCGCAGCCTCAACCTACATATCATCCACCGCAGCCTGATCTAGCCCCTGCGCAACCTCAGAATCCACCTGCTGTCCAAGGGCAAGTTTACGCTCAACAAAACCTGCAGCAAAACCAAAACAACCAACGCAACCAGGGCCAACAAAATCACGGCAGAGGCCGAAATCGTGGGAACAACCAACCGACCCAGCAAGCTAGTCAACACCCTATTCCCCCCGCTAGTAATAATACGTCCCCTGCTAACCAAAACCCTGATCGCCCGCCCAAGCAGGCTATAAACCCCAATTTGCGAACAAACTATCCGTGTTCTATTTGCGGGGTCTATGGCCACTACACACATTTTTGTCCACATATGGAGTGAGTGAGGCAAATTTGGGCTGCTGATGCACACCGCCAAGGGCAGGAGGCTCCTCAAGTGCCACCCAACCCCCCACAACCACAACAACCACCTTTGGTGCTGCAAAACCCCTTACCAAACCAAGGCATAGTGAACACTGAACCGTTGGCTCCCCCTCAAGCTAACACTCCCATCCAACAACAAATCACTTACGCTGCTCCTGATCAACCCATGTTTGACTCAGGTACCCACCATTTGTTGATGATGTCCTCCGATGAGGCCAACCTCCAGACTCGGCGGAACCAATATAGCTCCACCCCTGAAGCCCCTCCCATCGATAAACCCACTAACGCTCACCCCGCTGATCAGGCATTACGTATACCTCCACCTCCACTAGATGGCACCCCCAAAGCACCTCATTTCCCACTTCACCGTATCAACAACAACCCCAATGCGCGGGCCGCGTCAAACTACAACATTGTCGATGACTTAGGCCAATCTCCCGCAGCCATGTCTGCGTTAGAAGTCTTAAAAAACTGCCCTTCCAGCGGAAGACTTTACTCTCAGCCATTGGGGCTATCGATCCAAATGATTCGCAGTTAATGGCATTTGATTTGGACCAATCTGAACCCCGCCTGCCTTCCACTTTGGCATTCCAAGTTTCTGTTTCCATTCGGAATTTTGTCGTCCATCGATGCATTATTGATGAAGGTGCCTCTACATGTGTCATGCCCACCTCCATCTGGCAGAAAATGAGATCCCCCCCTCTTTAGCAGTCCTCTACTGCGTTGCGAGCCTACGACGGCCGTTCAGCTCAACCACAAGGCCTATTAAATAACGTTCCCGTCCAGCTGGCTAGTAAAATCATCCTCATAAACATTGAGGTTATCAATCCACAGCTTGATTACAACCTTTTACTTGGCCGCAGCTACATGTATGCCATGCGGGCAGTTGCTTCTACCGTTTTTCATACCATGATGTTCCCCCATGAGGGACGCGTGGTCAAGGTTGACCAACTCACTTACCATGATCCCAATGCCCCCGCAGCACCCGAAAATGTTCTCCCCATGGTTGAACAACCTGTTTCGGGTGCCACCACCTCATTAGTTTCTTCTACGGGGCTCGGAGTTTACTCAGACGCACCAATGACCTCAACCTTCCCATCTATTCCACCCCTGTCACCTACCACTGAAGTGTCCAACCTATGTACCCTATCCCATAACACGCGAACTCCTACTAATCAAATGCCTTTGTTTCCTAAACCCCCTTTGGTACCTAGTCACATTGGTGCTACACCAATCCATACCATTCCTTTCCTCTTCCCTCCCTCAGGAGTAGTTAACGCCCCAGTCATGGCTACCCTTAGCCTCCCGGGTTTAACATTAGGATTACCCGTTTGGTATCTTTCACCTCCCGTTCCCCCGCCGACACCAAATGTTGTCCTGCAACCAGTGCAACCAATTGCCACTACTAGTCAACCACCTCCTGGTATCACTACCCCATAGTCCTCCACAAAACCACCCCCTCCTCTTACCAAACCCATTGGGGGTAGAGGCCCCCAACCTTACACTGATGTCCCACCTCCTCAGACAGTCAAAAACCCCCCTATGTTTCGTGCTCCTCCCAAATGCGCACTGTGCGATGAGTTGGGCCATGCGACTCACCTATGTCCTCAGTTACCAGAATTACAGGAGTACATGCTAATGCTTGACGACGATCCCACTATCCCGGTTGTCCATCTAGATTCAACCCCTAAGCCTCGCGACAAATCCCTGTGCACTAACCAATCCTTTGCCCTATGCGGTGTTTATGGGCATTACTCACATCACTGTCTAGATCTCCCCGAGTACAGAGTAGCTCTCTTTGAGATGAACAATTTGGATCTTGAGACGGCACTACTCACCATTGAGGAAATCCACCCCCCGGTCTATTCCTCTTCCGAAGAGGTTAATACCATATATATGATCTCTTCCATCACTACTCCCTCGTCAACCGACTTGATGACACATACATTCCGTACTGATTAGGAGATTCTCGAGGCTCTCACTACCCCGGATTATCCCTAGGATGACATGCACCATTGTTCCTACTTCCTCCCAGAGGTATCCTTCTCTAACACTGCTACCCAATTTGTCGTTGAATCGAAAGAATTCCTTCCCCACAAGGTCGATTGGTTCAAGGACCCTATTCCTGCTCCTGACGCCTTCGAAGAGGGTAACATGGCCAACATCTCCCCTGTCATCCAAATTGATATCGCGGCCCCAGGAAGCACCCTCGAACTCATCACTTTAGGAGCCTCTTACAGTAAGCAAGAAATTGAGGAATACAACAAACTCTTCAGAGAATTCTGTGATGTCTTTGCCTGGTCCTATACTAAAATGCCGGGTCTTGACCCTGCCATTATAGAGCACCACATTGACACATGGCCTGATGTACGCCCCGTTCGTCAGAAACAGCGTCCCATTCATCCCTCAAAACTCCCAACTATCAAAGCAGAGATTGAGAAACTTCGCACTGCAGGATTCATTTATCCTATTGCCTAGTACAAATGACACTTGTCATGTAGGGCCCACTTACTAGTTATAGTCCGTTGACTTTTTCTTGTTTTGGCTTTTCTGAACCCATACGGAGTCCGTTTTTCGAACTGTTTCCACCATTGGAATCAGCACGAGGAGACCATCACGATGGTCACCTCGTTGCATTATTTTTTTCTACACCATTTTTGCCCATTTTTTCAATACCAATAGTCACCTCGGTTTGCGCGCCACTTCGGCCGCTCTCCGTTTTTCACACTTTTCATATCGCCGGATTCATTTTTCCGAGCTCGTGATGATGCTTGAGATCATTTCTCGCTCTCACTTGGTACAATTTCAACATTGCATCCCTACACCTTGCCGCATCGATTTGCGCACCACATCGATCGTCATCAGATTATTTCACACTTTTTACATGAGCCATCCACTCCTGTCATACTGCAAATGTTTCGTTATTTTGCCACCATTCATTCACCCCACAAGGAGGCCCACCAGTGTTCCCCCCCACCCTCAGTCCTAGTCATCATAAATGTTCCTTGATTGAACACTTCCTCCTTGCCTGGCCATTAATTCAGAGTCTTCTTATTTTCTTTTAGGCTCCTTAAAATTGAAAGCAACCATGAGCATGTACTGCCCTGGGCTCGTAAAATCTACACGACAGTACCATTCTATTACTTTAGAGTCTTCTTATTTGCTTTCAGACTCCTCAAAATTGAAAGCAACCACGAACATGAACTGTCCTGGGCTCGTAAAATCCACATGACAGTACCATTTTATATCCACACTTCTTCTAGTTCCCTAACCCATGAAGAATTCCCCCCGCGCTTCTTGGCGCTATGATCGATCCTCTCAGCAGCACCCCCATTCAGGTCGCCTTTGTTCAGAGTATTCTGCAATCTCCTGCCATTTCACCACAGCTTGAGTCTCCCTCAGCCCATTCGCCCTCAGATCCTATACTGCTATGATCCCTTTACCACCAGTCAGTCTCATATGTTGCCCGATCATCCCCCCCATCATACTCTAAACAAAGGAAGTTTGAGTCCACCCACTCTACTTGCCCAATTATTCCCCCTAGTTTATCACTCCTGCCATCAGTAATATCACAGTTCAGTTTTTCACCGCGCGCTCCTGTCAAGGAAACATCATTGCCTTGATAGTTGCAGGTCTCCCTCTGTCGATGACAGCCCCTCTATTCCAGAGGATAGACCCAGAGGCCCCTGCACCTTGGACCCATCACCATCTGTGGTGAGTTCCTACAGACCATTTTGGGAGGAGTCATCATTGCCTCTCCGAATAGTTTTTTCTCACATGCTCGACTTCAGCACCTTAATCTCATCGTTGAGAATCGCGCAGGATGTATATCCTTTCCATTATGTGTCGAAGACCCCGGATTTCCCCCGACTCTAGCACATTGGTGAGTCACTTTGGAACGCCCAGTGATATGTTCACGTGGATGTCCAGGCTATGTTGGAGATTGTATTCGGAAGCCATCCAGTTCCATGCTTCCTTGAGTACCCAGTTCAGTTCCATATTAGTGTACCATTGCAAGTATGACCGCTGTCACTTTGATCCAGCAGCTCATTAGTTCCTTTGGAACCACATTCAATAGCACTGATGTCATTCTAGTGCATCAGTTGTTCAGCTCAGACATGGTTAGCCCAGCAGTATGTTCCAGATTTGTGTCCCTTCTGGACCCTTATGATATACACAGTGGATTTCTATGTATCCTACAGGTCCCTCTTTTCGGGCCTCACAGTTATTTTTATGTATCTTGATACGAGCAAGGGTATGCCCGCCTCGTCTAGATTATCAGATGATTCCTCATCCATTATTGAGTTTATGTACTTTTCAAGTCCTTGCAGTTGGTTCGAGATCGTTGTTCCGGGCTTCAGTTGGTTCCTTCTCTTCTCCACACCCCAGGAAAAATGAATATGACTTATGATGTCCATTGGCCATACGATGAGCTCCTGCCCTCGCACATCAGGGGGCAATCTATTAACACCCAAAAAGGGTTCAATACCTCATCTACCCCATTACATGGCTCATTTGTCCATTTCCATACCATATTTCCATCAAAAACCCATAAAACCATCTAAAAAGCCTCCAAAAGGCTTAGAATGCCTCCAAAAGGCCATAAAACCCTCTTTTCCTCCAAAAAATATCCAAAATTCCTCCAAAAAGGAAGAAAAAATATAAAATAATGAAGAAAAGGAGAAAAAAAAACCCTAAACAGCTGAAACCCTAAAAATTTGACCTAAACCACATGGTTTCCAAAAAAACCATGAGCCAGCACTCCACCACTGAAAAACTATAAATAAGTGATGGAGACCCCTTATTTCACATCCACAATCACAAGTATCCTGCCTCTGCCAAAATTGCTCTTGAAACCCTAGCTCACCCTTGAGCTACTTTCACCATTGAGAGCCCCTTTTGGCCCATTTCCACCATTGGAGAAAGAGAAGGAACAGCTTGGAGCTTGGAGCCACCTACTCAGACCAGCGCAAAGGGATTCACCAACCTCCACATTGGAGGTCAGATCAATAAAAAATCATTCTTTACTTTTTGCTGTTTTGCTTCATGAACATGTTTAGATTTAGTTTTTATTTCTGTTATAGCTTTTAATTTACATTTTATTGAACTGCTACTAAGGAATCCATTTTCCTTAGTAGGTGCTCATTCGCACAAGCTAGGGGTAAAACCCTAGCAACAGTGGGTGTTCTAGAAGCCAGGATAGTTCTGGTGTCGGTGTCTATAGCTCTTCAATGAGCTCACCATCTTAGCATTAGCCTTTCCCATCTTCTGGATGGCCTGATAAACCCAGCTTTGTTAGCTTGGCTGATTTGTTGTTCGCCTGATAAACCCAACTGTGTTGGCTTGGATGAACTGTGTACCCTTGTGGTGTTGTCATCCTTGTCTATGTGTAAGCATGTTAGTTCCTTATCCCTTGGGGAATCATGCATGGCTCAGGGGTGGTAGCGTTGCTCAGAGATTGAGGAGCACACGGGCCTATGGTTGGGTGGAACGTTGCAACGACGTAGCTGGTTGCGAAACAAGTTCTTAATAAGATAAGTATTCTTGCCTAACTTGTGTCTGCAATTATATTTACCATTGATGAATGATGATATACATGTTAAATGATGAGTTGTATATGCATGAATGTTGATTGATATGTTTTGCTTCCATTGTGTATATGAATTATTATGCTTCGTAAAATGTTTTATGTTTTAAGTATCATGTTTCAGAACTATATGTATGTATGTTCATGTTCATGGGGCTAGATTCCCGGATGATTTGACATATAGTAGCATCCTCTTTGCGAGTCGAATAATTAGGAACATTATAGTGTGGTATCAGAGCCTTGGTTATAGCATGGGTCTAAATGGCCCATGACAGATCAAATAGCAGAAGTAGGTTGCCTTCTACCCAGCAACAATCAGAAAATTGTGACAGAAAATTCTCAACTTCAAAAAAATTTCTAAGTGCCAAGATCTTCGGCCCATCGAAAAACTTAGTGACAAGTTCTTTCGATGCAGCGGAGCACTTAGTGGGAAGGCCACCTGAGGAATAGTTCATTCGACGACCGATGCGACAGAGGACTATGGAGGAAAATTTCAAAATTTTTAAGTGTTTGGCCATCGGCACATTGGGACACTTAGACGGATGGATCGCCGATGCTTAGTCGATTGACTGCCGCCATTGTGGATGGCTAGACCACTACACCTCTGACGGGTAGAGCCTTCGACCATCGATGACATAGAATTTTTGAAAATTCTTCTAAGTATTGACTTCATCGGCCATCAGATAATGTTAGTTGATGACATCACCGATGGACATCGAAAGTAGTTAATAGTTCGCATGCCACCATTGTGGAAGTCTAAAGAAATAAACCTCCGATGGGTAAATATTCTGACTACTGATGCCAATCAAAAATTACGCTTCATTCCATCGATCAGAAGACATTAGCAAACTAGGCCATTGATCAGAGAAATATCAAAGTTGATAAGCTATAGTTGTGGCTACTAATCGAACTAATCTACCAATGCACTAGTCCTTCCAGTCATCGATGCCGAGGTGTTAGTGAACAGTAGCTCCAGGTGGTGGCGACAAACAGTTGTTTGACCAACGATGGATAGAGGAAGTTTTCACTGATAGATAAGAAAAGGATTGGTGCAGAATAGAAGATAGTTGAGCTGATGATGTGGAGGGAAGGAAGATTGAAAAGAGAAAAATTTTGAAATTTTTTCTAAGGCATGGAATCATAGGCCATCGGCGATGGTTATTTGATCACATCGTCGATGATCAGATGATGCGGTCACCGATGAACAATGGAAGGTATTAGATGATCTGTGCTACCATTGCGGATAGCTAAAGGAATATCCTTCTGATGGATAGAGCCTCCAACCACCGATAGAAGAAGAAATTTCAAAATTTTGTTTAAGTGTTGAAATCATCGACGAAAAATATTTAATTAATCTCCCGCTGTTGTGGATGGCTAGACAACTAGGCTTCCAACGAGTAGAGCCTTCGATTGTTGATGGGCAGGATTTCTGAAAAGGAACAGGATTATCAACGATCAAAGGAGAATAGTCATTGACATCGCTGATGAATAGAATATGGAAGAGACAATGTCGCGGAAGACAAGGAAACAAGAAAATTCAAAATTTTCTCTAAGGAACGAGATCATTGGCCATTGGGAAATGCTAGTGGATCGGATCACCGATAGGAAAAATTTCAATGAAGGTGACCCACCATTGCAGCTTCTTAGTCAACTATCCCTTCAATGCCATAGTAGATAGTGCTTTCGACTACCGATAGACTTACGGCTGCGGAAGACTTAAGGAGATTGTTGGCCACCATTACGGAAAGCTGGGTGACTAACAAGTTATGCTATTATCGATGAAGTTCAGAATGATAGACCACTGTGGGGATGATACGGTGGAAGGGAATAGACCAATGAATTGTCGATGAAGACGTTGGATAATAGACCCAATTGGAGGAAAAACTTTGAAGATTTAAAAAGCATCGAAGATTTGTTAATGATTGGATCTCCGATTGGAAGCTCAGCCGGTTCGCCCGCGGAAACGGTAGGAAGATCATTTTTCGTCGTTGCGGCTGCTCAAAGGACTATGCACCCGATGCACAATTGATTTGCTCACTGATACAGATTGGGAGTCTAGTCATTTCTCCCGCCAAAACACTAGACATAAATCAGCAACAAACCACCGATGCATAGTCAACTTTCTCACCGATGCAGATCGGAAGTGTAGTTGTTTTGACTACCGCAGTGACAGCAGAATAGCTAAGAAGAGGTCCGATTGGGCATAAGGAAATTTGGGTTTTTCAAAGGGACTTCTTTGTAGTTTTTCCAACATTTTTCAGCCAATTTTCAGCAGATTTCAGCAGATTATCCATGGTCACAAAGCTGAACAAGAATTAGAGAAAATTATGTGTTTTACCATAATTGTTGTTTTATAAAATTTCCAGAAGAAGGAGGTAAGTAGTTTTGATTTATATTAATGTTATGCATCTAACAGTTTGCTACTAACACATTGCATAATTATAGATGACTTCCAAGATCAATACTCCAAAAAGAATAGTGTGGTAAAACAAGAGGTGGTTCAGTCATGAGAACCCATGATGGATATGATGCTCAGGATTCTTACGAGAAAGCAGAAGATGCCATAAGAGAAAATGTCCGTAATGTAAACAATGACATAGAGTCTAATGGAAGGAGATTCCAGGGGACACCATCTGAGGTTGCAGCCACCATGAGAATCTTGGTTAAAGCTCGGGAAGAGTAGCATCAATTGAATGCTTCCATATTGCAGAGTTTGACAGACTTGCAGAAAAAGATAGATTCTGGATGGGGTACATCAAGGCCAGAAGGCAGTAAGAGAAACACTAGGAGAAGGAGAAGGACTTCCAGTGGGTCATATGACTATGAAGGATCCAGTGGAGATACAAGTTCATCTTCTCATAAAAGGAAAAGAAGAAGGCACCATAGGGATCACTCTCGAGATGAATTTAGGAAAGCTAAACCTCCTACATTTGATGGTGAGATAAAGATGGGACAAGAAGTTGAAGCTTGGCTTCTTGGGATAAAGAAGTCCTTTCAGGTGCAGGATTATTCAAGAAACATGAAGGCACAAGTTGCCATATTCAATCTGAATGGAAGGGAATCCATTTGGTGGGAACACTTCAAGCAGGTAAAGAAGATCAGTGAAAGGAAACTAAAGTGGAAATAGTTCAAGAAGTATTTCAGGAAGAAATACCTTTCTGACAGGTCTTATGATGACAATATCAAGGAGTTCCATGAGCTGATATTAGGACAACAAACCATGGATGAATATGCAAATAAATTCTTGGAATTGTTGAGGTATGTCTGGTACATCAGAGATGAAAAAGTGAAGATCCAGCGGTTTCTAAGTGGATTTCTTCAAGCCTACAAAGATAGAATTGATTTCTATGAGTTGAGAACTCTCGAAGAAGCAATAAGAAAGGATAAATATTGCTATGAGCAAATAAAAGGTAAACCTGATTACCATAAGGCATCGAAGGACAAGAAGAATGAAAAGTTTGACCAAAGAAAGAAAGTTTTCAAACCTTCTAGATTAAGGAATCAGCAGAAGAAGCCATCCCAAGATGCAAGTAATCCAGTTGGAGTGACAGGTGGAAAGCCTAAAGAGCCACATCCGAATAATGGTCCACTCAAATGTTTGAAATGTGAAGGACCTCACTTGTGTAGATATTTTCCACTTGAGAATGAAAGTGCAAGACCAGCTTATAACATTCAAGGAGCAGAAATAGTGGGTCATGTAGCCAGAGAAGTCCCTAGAATTTATATAGCATTGGAGGATCGCCAGGCAGATCATTAGTCAACTATGGTTGAAGTTGCATGTAAGATTATTGAACAATCTGTTTCTATTTTGATTGACCCTGGTTCTACTCACAATTATATCACTCCTAGGGTAGTGGAGAGTTGTGCTTTTAAGAAGGTAAAGCATAGAAAATCTTGGTTAGTTCAGCTAGCCACTGGGACTAAGAGAAAGGTCAGTGAAGTGGTAGAGAAATGTCCATTGGTTATGGATGGATTGATCACTTATGTAGATCTGAATGTTCTACCACTTGGTTCCTATGATGTTCTCATTGGAATGGATTTCTTATAAGATCACCAAGTAAAGCTTGAATGTTATAACAAGACTTTTGAATGCATGGATGAAGAAGGAAACCCGGTAGTTGTGAAAGGTATTCCGAAAGTAATTTCAGTAAGACAGGTTTCAGCAATGTAGTTGAAGAAGTTCTGTAGGAATGGTTTCCATTTGTATGCAACTCATATTATCAAACCAACAAGAGATGAAACTCCTAGGTTGGAGGACTATCAGGTGTTACAAGATTCAAGGATGCGTTTGCTGATGAGATTCCAGGGCTTCCTCCAAAGAGGGACATTGATTTCACCATTGAACTTGTGCCAGGAGTAGCACCAGTGTCCAAGACACCCTACAGGATGAGTACACCGGAGATGCTAGAGTCGAAGATGCGACTGCAAGAGCTGTTGGAAAAGAAGTATATCCGACCGAGTGTGTCTCCTTGGGGAGCATCGGTTATGTTTATAAAGAAGAAATATGGTACACTCAGGTTATGTATTGATTACAGACAGTTGAAAAAGGTTACTGTGAAGAATAAATATCCTTTGCCCAGGATTGATGACCTCTTTATTCAAATCACAGGAGCAAAGGTATTTTCCAAGAATGACTTCAGGTCTGATTACCATCAGGTGAGAATCAAGGATAAAGACATTCATAAGACAGCCTTCAGGACAAGCTATGCACATTATGAGTTTGTAGTGGTACCATTTGGTCTCACAAATGCACCAGCTACATTTATGTGCCTTATGAACAGTTTCTTCAATAGGTATCTGGACAAGTTTGTTCTTGTTTTCCTTGATGACATTCTTGTTTATTCCAAGATTAAGGAAGTGCATGAAGAGCATTTGAGACTGACATTGCAAGTGCTCAGGGAACATCAGTTGTATGCAAAACTGAGCAAGTATGACTTCTACAGGGATAGAATTCAGTACTTGGGTCACATTATCTCAAAAGAGGGTATATCAGTAGACCCTAAGAAGATTTAAGCCATTATGAATTGGCCTACTCCAAGAAATGTGATAGATATAAGATATTTTATGGGACTTGCAGGATATTATAGGAGATTCATTGAAGGATTTTCCAAGGTTGCACATGCCATCACTTCCTTGCAAAAGAAGGGAATAAAGTTCGAATGGACTTTGAAGTGTGAAGAAAGCTTCCAGCGGTTGAATAATCTTCTCACCGGTGCACCATTATTGAAAGTTGCAGACATAGAGAAAGACTTTGTGGTGTGTACCAATGCATGCGGACAAGGACTTGGAGGAGTCCTCATGCAGGACAACCACGTGATATGTTATGAATTAAGAAATTTGAAGGAGCATGAGAAGAACTATGCCACTCATGATCTAGAGCTTCCATCCATAGTACATGCTCTCAATATGTGGAGACATTACTTGATGGGTAGAATATTTGAACTTAGAACAGATCATTGTGGCCTGAAGTATTTGTTTAATCAGCCTACTCTGAATGCTAGGAAAGTGAGATGGCTGGAATTTCTATGTGAGTTTGATTTTGAAACCAAGCATATAAAAGGAAAAGAGAACAAGGTAGAGTATGCACTCAGCAGTAAGGTACATGAAATGCATGTGGCATCTCTTAGTATTTTCCAATCAGAATTGAGGCAACAGATTGTTAATCATGTTGCCGGAGATGAATTGTATGAGCAGGTAAAAGACAAATTGGAGTAGTGAAGTCTTGAGAAGAGGTATGAGGGATATAAATTGGAAGAAGATGGATTCTCACTTTTAAAGGCAGAATTTATATTCCAAATGTATCAGATTTGAGGAGAATTGTTATGGATGAAATCCATCAAGCTTTATATTCTGGTCACCCAAGATATCAGAAGACAATTGCTACAGCTAGAAGGCAATACTTTTGGCCAAGTATGAAAAAAGACATGGCTGAATACAATTCAAGGTGCATGAAATGTCAACAGGTAAAGGCTGAGCATCAACATCCAGCAGGTTTGTTGCAGCCTTTGCCAGTTCTGGAATGGAAATGGGAAGTTATTTCCATGGATTTTATTGCAGGATTGCCGATGACTTGGAGACAACATGATTCCATCATGGTTGTGGTAGACAAGTTGACAAAAGAAACACATTTTATACCAGTGAATTCTACACACAAGATTGATGACATTGCAAATATTTTCATGAAGGACATTTTCAAATTGCATGGATTGCCGAAGGCAATACTTTTTAACAGAGATGTCAAGTTCACTTCCAATTTTTGGAAGGGGTTGTTTGTAGATTTGGGTACAAAGTTAAACTTCAGCAACTGCATACCATCCTCAGATAGATGGGTAGATAGAAAGAGTTAATCAAGTTCTTGAAGATATGCTTCACATGTATGTGATGGACAAACCAACCAAGTGGGAAGATTACTTACACTTGGTAGAGTTTGCTTACAACAATGGATAGCAGGCATCCTTGGGGATGAGTCCGTATGAAGCCTTGTATGGAAGAAGGTGTAAGACACCAGTGACTTGGGATTACCCGGTGAATAGAGTTGTGCTTGGACCAGAATTTCTCAAGGAAATGGAGCAAGAGGTTGTAAGGATCAGGCAGAATCTGAAAGCAGCATAGGACATACAGAAAAGCTATGCAGATAAGCATAGGATGAACATAGAGTTCAGTGTTGGGGATCATGTTTACCTCAGAGTGAAGGCAAAGAAAAGTTATTTGAAGCTTGGAAGTTGTGCCAAGCTGTCACCTAGATACTGTGGGCCATTTGAAGTGCTTGAAAGAATAGGGCCAGTTGCATATAGACTTGAATTGTCTGCTATTACTAGAGCTCGTAATTTTTTTCATGTTTCTTTGCCTAAGAAATATGTACATGATCCTAACCATGTGATAAATTGGGATGTGATCCAGTTGGAACTCGAGGGAGAGTTCCAAATAGAGCCAATGTGCATCCTTGACAAGAAGGTCACAATGCTCCGGAATTGAGCCATAGGGCAGGTAAAGGTGCAATGGGAGCACTATGGACCTGAAGAGGCTACGTGGGAGCTGGAGGATGCCATGTGATTGGCACATCCATTTTTGTTAAAGCCCATGGAACACTGAGGTCATACCAATGTAGCATTTTGTTCAAATTTTGTAAAGCATTGAGGACGGTGTTATTGAAGGGGGAGGGGAATGTAATACCCCAGTTTTAACCCCACTTGCATTAAAAATACATGATACACATATTGTAAATAATCTTGGTGCAGAGCTAAAGGCCAAGGTCCCACCATCGATTTGGTTATGTTGTTTTTCTTTTTTGGGAATGGTCACCGATGGTATATCGGTACATACAGCATATATTTAATTGTGGAATCATGTAAACACGCATTTTAATTAAATAACCCAACCCAATATGTTCATGGAAACTAAATTGAGAAGGGGCATGATTCCAAAGGATAAGGAAAGGGGAATGTTGAGCATTGAGTCATGGGGGAAATCCATGTGTCACCACCACCCTTAAGTATTTCCATTGTTAGTTCAGACAGTGATTGGCTGGTAGGAAAACCACCACCACACCCACGCCCACTCACTCTCACTCTCCACGTCATGCAGATGGTCTGTCCACTACCCCGATCGTGAGTCTATTCAGTTCCTTCATGCGAGGGAGTTAAAAGAATCCACATTCCATTGTTGGGGGTTCACCTTCCCCTTCTCTCACGATTGCTAGTCTGTGAGTTTTCTTCCTCATTCACGTAGAAGGTAGTCCTCCTCTGCCTCATGGATTTGATGGCTATGGATTGATTCTTTACTTGGATTCACACAGAGTTTTGTGTCTTTTTCATTAGAGAAAATTTAAACTCAAAATGGGCCTCCTAAAATGAACTAATAAAATAATATTTAAAATAATAAAATAATATTTATTAATTTTGGAGGAAGAAAAGAAAAGACTACTTTTTTGTTTGTATTTTTGACATATCTCCTTGTGTTTTCACTCACATTTCGATCGGTAGATCTCGTTGGATGTGGAATTAAATTCTGCATCCAACGAGTACCCACTCGACATACTTTTGACCCACTCGACATACTTTTGACGGACCCCGCTACCCCAAAAACAAGAAATACCTGCAAAAATGGAATGATGACATCATCATTTCATTTTTTTAGGTATTTCTTGTTTTTGGGGTAGAGGGGTCCATCAAAAGTATGCCAAGTGGCTATTCGTTGGATGCGGAATTTAATTCCGCATCCAACAAGCTCTCCCGATTGAAATTTGAGTGAAAACACAGGGAGATATGTCAAAAATACAAAGAAAAAAAGTAGTTTTTTTATGATACCTATCCCCAAATTTATATTAAAAAAGTGTTTAAGACCTGTATGGTATTTCAAATTTAAATCAATTTCATTAGCTAACACATGATGGCATGGAATTTGAATAAAAGTTAAAAGGCCCATGTTGAGTTGAAAATTCCTCTAATGCCATCTTTATCAGACAACATATTGTCTTGTTATTTTCCATCAATGAAATTATGGCTATAATTGCATCCATAGTTCCGTGGGTTCTGTTTTGTCTCTCACATAGAGATTGGAAGTCTGGTATTTTCCATTCCCGGTCTGTGTGAGCTTTCCCAGCGATTGCAGTGGGATTTGTGTGCTATGGTTCATAGTTGTATTGGGCTGTTGTTTTCCCAAGATTTACTTGGCTGTATTTTCCATTTTTATGGTGGTATCAGTTGAGGATTTCTATGAGTACCTGCATTTTGTTCGACTGTGTTCTCCCCTGTAAAAGCTTGAATAGTTGTTTGGCTGCTCGTATGCAGTGGTTTTTTCCTCGAACTACATTGGAGTGGTGAATGAGGGCTTGAGGTGCTTGATAAACCTGGTGGATTTAGAACCACACAGACAGAGCTACTGAGTTGGCTTTCTTCTCCACAACCCCTGAATAGCACTGAAAGGGAGATCAGGGTCTGAGGGATTACGTTGCAGAGAAAGGGCTGATTTCCTTGTGTTGGGTATGTGTGGGTGTTGTAGAATCTAGGCTAGTTCTGGTGTCAGTGTCTATAGCTCTTCAATGAGCTCACCAACTTAGCATTAGCCTTTCCCAGCTCCTGGATGGCCTGATAAACCCAGCTTTGTTGGCTTGGCTGATCTGTTGTTCACCTGATAAACCCAACTGTGTTGAATTGGATGAACTGTGTACCCCTGTGGTGTTGTTATCCATGGCTATGTGTAAGCCTGTTAGTTCCTTATCCCTTGGGGAATCATGCCATGATAGGGGGTGGAAACTTTTCTGATAGATTGAGGAGCACGTGGGCCTACGGTTGGGTGGAACATTGCAACGATGTAGCTGGTTGTAGAACAAGTTCTTAATAAGATAAGTATTATTGCCTAACTTGTGTCCGCAATTATATTTACCATTGATGAATGATGATATACATATTAAATGATGAGTTGTATATGTGTGAATGTTGATTGATATGTTTTGCTTCTGTTGTGTATATGAAATATTATGCTTCGTAAAATGTTTTATGTTTTAAGTATCATGCTTCAGCACTATATGTATGAATTTTCATGTTCATGGGGATAGATGCCTGGATGATTTGATGTATAGTAGTGTCCTCTTCACCAGTTAGAGGGTCAGGTACGTTACAACGTGGATGCAATTTTATATGTGTGAGTCTTTTTATGATGATGTGGAATGCAATGCCTAGATGATGTGTGTGTATTTTTAAATATGATTATGCATGATGTTATGGTTGTATGTTTCCTATATGCGGTTGTGGATGTGCCAGTTTAGAATGTCATTAGCCATTTGATCTGCTACACTATTGAGGTTTCTGGGAACATGTGNGTGTACTTAGGATTTTTTTTGTCGCTATGTATATCTTGCTAAGAAAGCATATGTGGCTTCTCATTTTGTATTGGACATATTTTGGACATGCGACTGATCTATTTATATATATATATTTACGCACGTAGATGTGCTTTTATATGTGATTATTTTTATGATGATGTGGAATGCAATGCCTAGATGATGTATTATTACACTTGTGTGTTTTTTTTTAAATATGATTATGCATGATGTTATGGTTGTATGTTTCCTATATGCGGTTGTGGATGTGCCAGTTTAGAATGTCATTAGCCATTTGATCTGCTACACTATTGAGGTTTCTAGGAACATGTGTGAATGTGATGGACTCAAATGATCTAACCATCTGTTTAGTGCATGGGAATTTTCTAAAGAGGCAGGGATCATGTACCCGATAGTAGTTGTTCAAATGAGAAACAAGTAGCTGGGAGTCTAAGAAGAAATCGAGATGGTGAACACCTAACTGGAGAGTAGCAGCCAAGAGGCCTTTGACACCATCATACTCATCCTGGTTGTTGGTCACACTACCCACACATATTCCGTCGATATGGATCAACTCGTGCAATGGGGAGTAGATGACCCATGCAGCCAAGGAAAGGTTTGGGGACCATCTTCTTGCTCCATCAGTAAATCCCATATACTAGTTTGAGGTGTGTTCCATCTAGACCAATTAGAGGAAATGATACATATGACTCACTTTTAAAAAATGTGTAAAACAAAAAAGGAGAAAGACTATAATACAAGTTGTACTGTTGTCACTCAAAGGGGTGACGTTAGAGGGAAACTCTTTTGGACTTTCAGGGGATCAGTGGTCATTCCTTTGTGTGACACAATGAACCCTAGGAGATGACCTGTTGGGACACGGAAAACACACTTGAAAGGGTTCAAGTAGATTTCATCTTTGCGACATCGTAGGAAGACTTACTGCAGGTCGTCTATGTGTTGTGTTTGCTTCTGCGATTGTGCAATGAGGTTGTCAAGGAAAACCAACATGGTGTGAATGAGGTCGCAGAAGTAGTGTGTCATGGCACGCTGGAAGGTGGATCTAGCATTTTTCACGCCAAAGGGCATGACTTGATATGCAAATGTGCCCCACGGGGTTGTGACTTTCGTCTTATAACAATATTCTTTTCGGATCTGGATTTGGTTATATCCGAAAAATACGTCCATGAAAGAAAAGGCCTCATGTCCAACGCATCCATCGATAATCTGATCGATGAAGGGTGTTGGGAAGTTGTCTTTGGGACATGCCCCATTGAGATCATGGAATTTTGTGCAAATGCATATGGTACCCTATTTTTTATTCACATGAACATGATTAGAAACCCAAGTGGTGTAGGCATTGGGGTAGATGAAGCCGGCTGTGCGTAGCTTCTCTATCTCAGCTTTGACCATGGACACTTTGGAAGGATGGATGGGCCATTACTTTTGGAATACTGGGACCACATCAGGTCATGTGTCAATGTGGTGTTCCATGATGGATGGATCTAAGCCCGACATTTCAGTGTAAGACCAGGAAAAGATGTCACGAAATTCTTAGAAGAGAGCTTTGTAGGCAGCAACTTCTTCAGGGGAGCAAAATGCCCCTAGCATGATTTCTTCAACAACCTTGGGTTTGGTTGAGATGTTAATTTTGATGGTGGGTGAGATTTTGGCCATGTTCCTTTCTTTGAAGGCATCAGGTGTCGAGATGGGGTTCTTGAACTAGTCGACTTTCCCATGGATGAAATCTTTGGTTTCCACAAAAAACTAGTAAGACTACCACACAAGTTCTTTGGGGAGGAAGAACGAGTGATGGTGAGTGTCGTCTCATGAGTATTCAGGGGTGCTTAAAGCTTCAAGTGTCTCCTCATCATTGCAGAATCAACAAAGAGACAGGTCTGATGGACTATCGTTGGAGGTGGATACGAGCGGTTCAATTGAACTAGACATCATCTAAATGGACATGGTGTCTGAAGAAGGAGGTGGGGGGTGAGCTTCTTCGATCAGGGTGATCTAAGAATCCAGGGAATGTTAACGGAGGTCGGCTAAATCCATTCAAAATTTGGGGAAGTCTTGGCAATGGTGAGAATAATTTCCATACAAACCGCAGAGGGTGCAAGCATGGTTTGTTCTTAGTGACTTGTTTCTGACTATTGGCGCGGTTGGAAGTTCATCCACGGGGAGGTTTTCGGTTGTATCCATGGCATCCAAATGTGCACAGATCATTGGAATCTTAGGGCAGTTCTGAGTTGGATGGACCTGTTGCTCACACAAGGTGCAAGGTGGGATTTACCGAGGTTCTGTAGTGGCTTTCGCATTCTTACCCCTGGCCCTTTTTGGGTGGGGCAGTGCAGGTACAGGTGTGGTGGTTGGTTTTTGTTGACCGGGTGGAGGATGGGACTCGATCACAATGGGATGCACAGGTGTTAAGACTACCTGGGGCATTGATGGTTGAGTTGGTAGGTCAAGATACCACATGAAAATTCCCAATGTAAAGTTTGGTAGGTTGAGGGTGGCCATTACCGGCTTGCTCATGACACCAGGTGGGGGAAAGAGGAAGGGAATTGTATGGACTAGAGAGGAGCCCAGGTGACTCCCTACTTGTTGTATGTGGGGGTGCGGTTGTTGTTGTAGCCGCGTGTAATGCTGTAGATGATGTTGTAGCTGCTGTTGATGTTGTGGCTGCGAATGGTGTTGTGGTTGTGGTTGGGGCTGTGGCTGTGGTTGTTGTTTGGGTGCAGCGGTGCTGGATGAGAGCATGCATAACTCTGTAGTCTCATTTTGTGTCGATGGCGGTGACAATAAGGGAAAAGGATCCGTCATGGTGGTATCAGCAAACAACCCCAAGGCCCACATTTAACAATGGAGAGGCTGTTGTGTTGTCAACCATGGTGTTGGTTGCAGGGACAACATTGGCATGTGTGGTTGTCCCTTGTGGGTCAATGGTGTTGATGGTAGGGACAACATTGGTGGGTTCCATTAACCCTTGTGAATCATGATAAGTGAGTTGATCAACCATCACAATCTTCCCTTTTGGGGGGAACATCATGAAATGGAATACAGTTGATGCGACAACTCTAATGGCGTACATATAACTTCTTTCGAGGAGAAGGTTATAGTCTAGTTGAGCATTGACAACCTCTATGTCAATTCCACGTCCCGGTTTTGACCCCGTTGCATTAGATGTATATGATGTGTATATTGTAAATGATCATGGTGTGGAGTTAAAGGCCAAGGCCCCACCATTGATCAGTTATGATATGTTTTGGATTTAAATTGTTGCGGATGGTATATCGGGGCATGCGGCATATATTATGTTGGTCATCATGTAAATATGCATATATAATTAATTAAATGAACCCGACCAGCTACGATCACGGCAACTAAATCGAAAGGGGCATGATTTTCACAAGGATAAGGGTGGGGGAAATTGTTAAACTTTGGCCAATGAGAAGAAAAACCCATGTGTCTTCTTCCAACCACTCTCATTAAATAATTGCTGTTGGTGGTTGAGGTAGTTAATTGCTTTGGGAGTGGGGTAGCAGGACTGTCAGTCCTCACCCACACGCACACTCCACCCCTGTTGACTTCACTCATGCAGGTAATTCCACTCTCACCACGATTTTGTATGTTTCTCCTCACGCACAGGCTCTGGGAGGTTTTGGTCTCACGTAGACATTTACCTTGGCTCCATGAGTTTGCTAAACCGCCCCCCACGCAGTGCAATTTTCACGTCCTCCTGTAGTCGCTCACCTTCCCACACTTCGAATGGTCTGCTCATTGCTTTCATGCACATAAATTTTTCCTGGTTTCTGGTTTTGACCCCGTTGCATTAGATGTATATGATGTGTATATTGTAAATGATCATGGTGTGGAGTTAAAGGCCAAGGCCCCACCATTGATCGGTTATGATATCTTTTGGATTTAAATTGTCGTCGATGGTATATCAGGGCATGCGGCATATATTATGTTGGTCATCATGTAAATATGCATCTATAATTAATTAAATGAACCCGACCAGCTACGATCGTGGAAACTAAATCGAAAGGGGCATGATTTTCACAAGGATAAGGGTGGGGGAAATTGTTAAACTTTGGCCAATGAGAAGAAAAACCCATGTGTCTTCTTCCAACCACTCTCATTAAATAATTGCTGGTGGTGGTTGAGGCAGTTAATTGCTTTGGGAGTGGGGTGGCAGGACTGTCAGTCCTCACCCACATGCACACTCCACCCCTGTTGACTTCACTCATGCAGGCAATTCCACTCTCACCATGATTTTGTCTCCTCACGCACAGGCTCTGGGCGGTTTTGGTCTCACGCAGACATTTCCCTTGGCTCCACGAGTTTGCTGAACCCCCCCACGCAGTGCAATTTTTTCGTCCTTCTGTAGTCGCTCACCTTCCCACACTTCGAATGGTCTGATCATTGCTTTCACGCACATGAATTTTTCCTGGTTTTTACCCACGTGGTTTTTCTTCTGCGGATTGGTGAATAGTGCGGCTGTATCCTTTCCTCATGGGCCGATTCGTGGGGTCTGCATTGTTTGTTTGCTCACACTCAAGAACTGTGTGCGGTCTGTGTAATTCTTACCCGCTTGCTTAGTTGTTCAGGGATGGACTGTTGTTTCCCCATGCTGTGAATCGTGGTTGTTTTTATGCCTTGAGGCTGCTACAGACTATTTGAATTCATTTTCCCTGTTTAAGCTGTGGCAGCTAAATTAATTGCCTGAGGGCAATGGTTGGTATTCATACTGTGAGAGGAGAAGGGAAGGGGGCTTAGTTTTGCTTGATAAACCTAGTGGCTGGAGCCACACAGACAGAGCTAGAGGGCTGACCTTCTTCTCCATCACCCCTGAATAGCACTGGAAGGGAATGGAGGGCCTGAGGGACTGTGTAGTAGAGAAGGGACTGATTCCTTGTGTTGGGTATGGATGGGTGTCTTAGAGGTCAGGCTAGATCTGGTGTAGGTGTCCTTGGCTCTGTAATGATCTCACCAGCTTAGCATTGAGCCTTTTCCAACTCCTTAATGGCATGATAAACCCAACTGTGTTGGCTTGGTTGTGTTGTGTATATCCCTGGCTATGTGTAAGCCTGCTAGTTCCCTTATTCCTTGGAGAATCATGCCCAGCTCGGGGGTGGCAGCGCTGCTGAGAGATTAAGGAGCACACTGGCCTATGGTTGGGTGGAACGTTGCAGCGACATAGCTGGTTGCGGATCGAGTTCATCATAAGATAAGTGATCTTGTTCATTTTACCTCTGCCACCTTATTTTTTGTTAATGAAATTGATGAATATGTTAAATGATTGCATGCATGTATGAGTGCTGATGGTTTCCGCTGTGTGTGTTGATTAAATTGCATATGTGCATGATATACTGCAACGCATTTTATTTCAGCATTCTGTTATGCAAATTTTATGCCTGTACATGTTCATGGGGCTCTTAGCCCAATGTGCTTGAAGCTTGTAGTCGCGTCCTCTTCGCCGGTCAGAGGCATGGGGACGTGACAGTCAATCAGATCTGTCTTCCCAGCTATTATGATGGGGACATGGGGGAGGATTCCTTGGGATTTAGTGGGATGGACATCATAAGCCTGCAGAGTTGTGGAGGATGGTTGTAGAATTGGGGATCCAAGTTTCTCCCAGACTAGGGTAGACATAACGCATGTAGATGCCCCCTCATCCACTATGCACTGGTACACAACCAAATCATAGATAGACACTAGGGTTTGAAAGGCGATGGTTGATGGCATGCACGGTTCTCCATTATCCGTTTCGAATGTGATCAACTTGGAGTCGGAGGGGTCTACAGCCCCAAAGGCAGCTAGTAAGGATTTTTGCTGTGTTGGGCACGTTTTGAGTACCTCAAGAGTGGACATGGTCATTGGTGTTTGGACCAAATCACCCACAATGCTATAACTGATAGCAGCTCTAGCCGTGGCATTATTGGCGACCCAACGTATGGAGGGGTAGGGGAAAGGGGGTAACTGAAGAGCTGCATTAACCGATTTGGATGTAGATGCTACTGATGTGTTAGTGGGTTTGATGGTGGTTTCATACTGATTTCGTTTGGTTTGTAGGTTGACATGTTCAGTCATCATGGCTAGCAGGTGGTGGACACATGTTTCGGAAATGGGAGGTGCCCCTGGAGTGTTGGGATTGGGTTGGGGAGAGGGTGTGATTGACACCAATCCTTGGACTTGTAATGGGTTTTGCAACACCATAAGAGGAGGTCCTTGTGGTGCTGGGTTGGGTTGAACTTGGTCCATTGTGTTGGTGGCATGTTGAACCTCATTCTGAATGGCCTGCTTTGCACCACCCATGAAAATACACTCGAATGTGTAGTGCCCGTAGACCTCACAGAGTGTGCATGGTTGGTTTGTACACAACAGAGCATTGCATCTCCATGCATTTGGTCATGGAGAATTTTTGGTGGGTTGGTTTACTACAGCATTATCGGGGGGTTTTGGTTGTTGACCGCCTCCCTATGGTTGAATATTGGCTTGGTTCTGGGGCCGGTTATTCCTAGCCTGCCCTTGTTGATTATTAGGGGCTGGATGGTTGGGATGGTTTTGTTATGCAAATACTTGTCCCAACGGAGTAGGTGGAGCAAAGGAAGGGGCTTGAACCACTTGCACTGGTTGGGCATAATAAATTTGGGTGGGTGGAAGTGCCACAAATGTGGGCATTTTCCCCACGTATTGATGTGTTTTCCACGCCAAGGCCTGAGCCTACTGCGGTGGTCCAGGTTGTGCGTAAGAAGTTGTTGCTCCGGACTGGGACATCATTCTTGCATAGTGCAGAGTTTGGTTTTGGTAGGAAACACTCGAAGTGTTGCTTGGTTGTGATGGAACTGCAGGTGGTGTCAGACAGTGTTGTGGCTGTTGGGAGACTGAGCCTATGATGCCATTTGCAGCATGGGATGCCCTCAGTGCATCCAAGTAGGAGGTACCCGCACAGGGAGCATCTGGAATGATGGTGTAAAGGTATCCAGACTGTGCATAGATTAGGTCAAACTGTTGGGCTTTCAGTATGGCCTCCTCTTCGGATTGGGAACATTTGGATGCGACATCCTTTACTATGGGTGGGGGCAAGGTTTTGAGAAACCAATCCAGGAAGATCCTATCGTCAAGTTGGATCTTACACAAACTACAATGTTTCCACCACTCATGGATGTGGTTGGTTATATGCGTCACGGTGTTCTAGCGGTAGGATAAAAAGATCTCCACCCCTTCGTCATATCTGACGGGGAGTTGGAAATATTGCAGGAACATGAAAGCCAGGGAGTTGAAGTCTCGGTACTTGGCTTGTGATAGCTCAATGTACCATTTGGTTGTCGCACCTGTGAGGGTGCGTTGGAATAGTATTAGCCTGATTGAATCATCTACAATGCTGTTTGATGAGAACCATAGATGAAATTTCATGATGTGGTTTTGGGGACATTCCCCTGCCTTCCCTTCAAACTTGGGAATGTCTGAGAGAAGTTTGGTTGGCATGGGAGGCTAAAAAGTTTGATGGCGGATGGGGTCATTTGTCAATTGAGCGAAATTGAGCAAGTTAAGATGAGACATGAAAGGAAAATTTGGCCCTAGGTTGATGTGAGATGGGGAAAGGTATGGTGGTGGGGTTTGCAGGTGCATAATGTACCTGCATAGCTGGGGGTACTACTAGTGCCATTGCAGATGGGCCAGTGCCCCCAAGTGTGGTGGGAGGGACAATGTGGATGGAAGGGGCACTGCCCCCATGTATGACAGGAGGGGCAGTGTAGGTGGAAGGGCCACTTCCCCCATGTGTGACAGGAGGGGCAATGTATGTGGGAGGTCCACTGGCCCCAAGTGTTCCAAGTGGGATAGCTTGAGTGGTCACGATGGGTGGCGGTAGCCGACTAATGATAGTTTGCATGATCGTACTAGGGCCACCTATAGGGTTGTTGGTGACAATTTGTGGTGAGGACATGGGTCCACTAGTGATTGTTATCCGAAAAATGGATCCAGGTTTGCACCAGCCATGGGGCTTGATGGTGCTGTGTGCAGGTCTGGTTCAGACTGATATGGGTCTGAATCTAAATCAAAGGCCATGTGGCCTTCTAATGGTGTGAGAGGTCATCAAGAATGGTCTCAACGGTGTCAATTCAATGACCCGAATTGTGGTGGTTCACCTCTTAGGCGTGAGGAAGAGCGTGAGGGATCAATTGTGTTAGATTTGTGCATCAAACTGGTGGAAATGATTTTTTGGACCCTGGTTTCAATGGCCTCCTATTGGCTATAGGTGGTCACTCAGCCACCAAGACTACTAGAAGATAGCACTTGGCTTTTTCCTCATGGGTATTCTACTCAATCGGTGGGGGTCGTTGCCCATTTCGCTTGGCAATTCCTCTCAGCGGCCAACTACTTTGGGGTTCCCGTGGTACTCCTCACAATGAGTTTCTAGGTAGAGCCCAAGTACTTCCCATGGTTAAGGTAGTTAGGGACTTATGTCCTCAAAGACTGCAGATTTTTGAACTTAGTGTAAATTTATGAATTTTAGTGGCTCTCTCAGCGTCATGAATTGATTTGGGTTGATTTACGTGGTATGGTGTGTATGTCTTTCTATGTTTCTGTTATTTGGTGGCTGCAAACAGTTCATGAATATTTTGCAGAGTTCATCATATTGTGGTTGAAAGTAGTAAATAAACAGAAATTTTGTGGACAGATACCATTTTTTACCCTGAATTTTGATAGCCTAACTAGGTGACTACCTTACACCTATATTCTTCTTTAACCAGGAGAAGGTGTTGGGCTCTCAGTACTATGGGACTAATCCCATCCATAGATCCACAGGTCACCTCCCAGATGCAAGGTTGGTCAATAGGGAGGACACTTAGCACTGTGAGAATCCCTCCTTCTCTACCCCCTCTACCTTCCAAGTCACCCGTTTTTAGTGGTTTAGAACAATATTGGGTGAAGGGCCTATTACTATACGAGCTATGCCCTTCGTCTTATCCCAAAATACCCTGAAGGGTGATGACTGGGAAGAGGAGGAAGGGTAAGCAAGGTTGTTGATTTTAGGTAAGGTTCAGTTAAGCTATATTCATTAAGCCATTAAATTTTTTTAACTTACACTTTGTTATGTACATGAAATTGTGATTGACAGAAATAGAAACAGAAATGAAACAATTGTGTTTGATAGAGGTGGCTAAGCCACATTGACAGTCCTTAGCTATTAAAAATTAACTTCTGAGTGACAAACCGCACGTTTTAGGTAAAATGTGGTGAGGGGGTCACCAAATTTTTCTAGAAACAGGTGAGTGGGTCGCTCAGATTTTGCAGATAGAAGCAGTCTGTCTTTCTGAAGGAAGTTGCACTTTTCAGAAGGAAAGGGTGACCTGGTCACACTTGTGAGGCCTAAATGAGAGACATGGTCCCCTGTTTAGGCTCGATAAGTGTGATTTTCTCCAGATTGGGTTTTTTTTTTTAATCCTGAGTCAGATCTGGCCAACAGTAACCTGTACTGTGGCCATATGGAATCAGATTTGCCTTGTGGAGGATTCAATAGTAACAAAAACTATAAATAAACAATATTTAAACTATATTTGACAATAAATTAAACCTAGGGAAAAACTAAACTGAAACTTGAGAAATTTTAAAAAACAGACATAGGGATCCTGTGGGATCGACCTAGTATGGTCGCCAGTTCTATAGCAGGTATTTCTCCCTTGCTACAGGGCATGAATGGCTCCCTTCCATCTATAGGATGGAAGGGTAGGTTCCTTTATCGAAATGCATAAAATAAATTGACAAAAAGCAATAAAGAACAAAAAGACAAGAAATGGCTGGAAACCCTTATGCAAACAATGTTAAGGCCTAACTCCAGCTACTTGCAAACAACTATTAGAAACAAAAGACCTGCAAAACAAGTTAAGAAACAAACCTACAAGAAAATATGGGTCAGAAAACAACTAAGCTACTAAAGCAAATGCATAATCAAACAATGGTATACCTTCTCTTTGGTGCAATGGGCCACCATGCCCTGGCTGGAAGAAGTACCTCTCTCTTTCTCTTGGCAATGGAGGAGTTGTGGCTCAATGGGAGAATTAATGGATGAGAGAGGGGATGTGGGTGGATTGAGAGACAAAGGGTCTCAAGGAATCCATGGGCAGCATAACAGTATGCAAGGGAAGAATGTTTTGAGAGTGACCCCCACCCCTCTATTTATAGCATTTTTAGGGTTCTAAGCCCTTGGTCAGGGCTTTAGCCCCTTTATTGGGATTTTAGCCCCTTTCGCCCTAAATTTAGCTCCTTTTAGGGTTTTAGGCTCCTTTGAGGGGTTTTAGCCCGTTTTTAGAGGCTTTATCCCCTATGACAGTTATTTAGGCTTCTTTTTGGGGTTTTTAAGCCCTTTTTCTCATTTTTAAGCCTTTTTGAGGGTGTGGGGGTCTAATGGGGTGATACGAGGGTCGTGCATGGGTGTCCTTGGGTAGTGTAGGCCATGTAGAGTTGAGTGAGGGATATTTTGGATTAACACTTGTATCTTAAGTTTTTAGGTCTTCGTATGACCAAGCAAAAATATCAACATATCACTAGTAGAAAATGAGAAATTAATGACTAAAAAAATGACTAAAATCAGGCTATAAATGACTATTTTTGAGTTGGTGACTAATAATAGCAAATTACCACTATCTTATAGCTAGTCGTATTTCACTAGTCATTAATAGCTTGACTTAGTATTCATTGATTTAGTCATTGATTTGGTCATTGATAGACAATGATTTAGTCATTGATAGACAATGATTTAGTCATTGATAGACAATGCTTTAGTCATTGATAGTCAATGATTTAGTCATTGTTTTAGTCATTGATAGTTAATGATTTAGTCATTGATTTAGTCACAGATTTAGTCATTGATTTAGTCACTGAGTTAATCATTGACTTAGTCACGGATTTAGTCACTAATTGCAACCATTAATGACCAAATATACAACTAAATAAACTACTAGATGTTAAAATATTAATAACTAAGCTAAATACGACTAAGATATGAGAAATTAGCTACTAATAGTCGTATATATGTGAATTTAGTCATTTTTGTAGTCACAAATTTATGATAGGGCACAGAGGAATCGAACCACCAACCTCCTGCCTATAATTAGGAAGGTGCTCTACCATTGAGCTAGCACCCTTTAATAAGTTGTTATTGCTTGACAATGATGATATTCAAACAAATTTATGATAGATATCAATCTACAAACTACATACTTATTACTATTACAACTTACTAGTAACTAGTATTTATGAAAGTAGTGATTTACGCAGTGGAGAATTGTAAATAAGAAGGAGCTATGTTGGATGATTTCGCAAATCTCGACGTTTCGATCCCTACTATGGGAAGGGTAAGGAAGCTATTGTGTCCCCATTACACCAATCACAGCAGGCATGCTTCACTCCAAAGAAAACTGCACTTGGGCTTCATGTGACCCTTGGTGCAAATGACATGGTCAAAATATTTCTTTTCAAAAGTTATGCACCCCAGCTTGCCACCTAAGCATGTCATAAGGATTTTAGATAAGGGCATATCCTCAAACTCCATAAATCATTGCAAAAAAAAAATATAGGACTTATCACCAAACTTTTCCACCCACGCACATATATAGTTGTAATTAATAATCTTAACCAACTCAGGGAGGTATTTCACAATTAATATTTACCATTATCCTTTGTAAACTTGCTAGAGAAGCCAAGTTTGTTCACCTGCTATCTTGTTTCTCAAAGTCCATTCGTTTTAGCTCGAAACTTGAGGTAGACTTTATTTATGTTCATAACTCACCTATTGACATAATTATGTCTACAAGATTTAATATATGTATTTTCATTTTTTATTGTAGGATATTTATTATTTAAAATGTCAAAAGCACAAGGAATAGGGAAGCTACCTTAAAATGGGAAGTTGAAGAAAGTCCCAACCCTTGGAAAGATGCAGATCCAATGTTGATCATAGATACAAATCATTTAATTGGATTCCAAGATGACCTTGAGTGCCCAAATACATGTATAGAATGTTCGTCAATGAATACTTCCATAAGGACCATGATGACTTAGAGGTTTTTTGAAATATCAGAAAGCACATCCTTTACTTGATTGCCGCCAAACCAATAATATTACCATATAACGATGTTGTCAAATCGATATTCAGATACATTAATCTTGAAATGAGATCAGTCATAAGTGAAGGTATGGTTTCCATAGCTTATTTACAACCCTATTCATTCAAAATAATGTTCAATATGAATAAAATTCAAGTGCTATTGAACAAAACATTTCTGGATGAGTACAGATCCAAGGAATTCAATCTAGTAAAAAAATTGAAAGATTGGTGGACTGAATATAAGGCCTTCTTAGAAAAGAATAATTGGATGTATTTTACACAATGCTTGACATACCCATATCGGTTTATGAAAACCATGATTTTTATGTTAGATGTCAAGGAGGGATCCTCTCATTTTAAAATAGAATGGAATCTATTGGTGCATCGTGTAGTAGACACATGGCATGATTTCAATTGGGTGAGCATCTTGTCTATCAATCTACCGTGCTTCACTAGGGCCATTAAAAAGGTATAAGGATACAAAACCAAATTTTTTACATGTTATATTACATATTAGATGCAGTTTGTTCCTATAATCATTTTCCCAAAATGGGATGAGAGTGGAAACCTAGTCTTCTACCTATGCATGTATATTGTTGTGAATTGTGGTCCTCCAACTATAGGTTATATTTCTATAACAGAAATTAAATCCTTGCAAAAATTAAAAGAGAAATGAAGGGTAACCATACCAGTCATGATAAAATCCAATAATTCCTCTTTCATATATCACACCAAGTGTATTCTTTTTTGCAATGGTTGGGACAACATTCATAACCCAAACTTTGTCGAATGTAAGTGCTACTGCAAAGCCACCAAGACCTTCATTCATGTCCATAACATTGCGATATCTACCCTCCCCAATATATTTGTTCATTCTTTTGTATCCTTTCACATGCTTTCTCCACAACTATGTATCAGCATTATATGTCTCAACAGTAACACCTAATAATGAACCACTGAGAACTCTAGGAGGAACAACATTCAGGCGCTTTGGGAACTTCTCCAAAATCCCTCTAGACACATCATTAGCATCACCGACTTTAGGCATTTGCATAGTGCATCTTTGCATTCTCTTATGCATGGGGGGTCAACAGATTTTATAGACATTATCAGATAAGCATAATATTTCAATCATCTGAGTAAAACTAGGCCATCTGAGTAAAACTAGGGCACTGTCAAAGCAGATTGGGAGAAAAACAAACTCTTCTTGTACTGTAATGAAATATGAAGCCAATTATGCAAGCATGCTTGAAATTTTTTAAGATTTAGACAGTTAAACTTAAACATGTTTGCAGCACAAGATCAATTCATGCATGGCCATTAAAATGTAAAAGCGGATAGGAAAATTCAAAACTCACATAAAAATGATGAAATCAAAATGTATCTCTAACTTGTATTCAAGATATAAAGTTGATTCAGGATATAAATTTGATAATCCTTTGAATCTTGTAGCATTCACAATTAAAATCACAAATTATAATAGGTCAACGACCATTCTATCAATTATTACAAAGCAGTTCTCCATATTTATACATGTCAGAAAATTATGACAAACAAACAGACCATGTACTTCAGCTTAATAGCAGTGCAAGTTTAAATTTTTCATAGTCAGCCACACTGACATTTTAGTTCAAAGGAATCCTACAACCACAATGCACTTTGTAACATATCCATTGCAAGATTGATATCCAATTTAGAATTTGGCATTATATTAGTCTTCTAAAGGAAAAAAATCCGATAGAATAATACTTACAAGGACAAGTGTTAAATGCTCGTTTAATAGAATAACAAATGTAGCCAATACCTGGAATCTAAAAGCAAATTCTAGGAAGGACAAAAATAGGTTTGAACTGTCAAACCCCAGGAATGTATTGGAGCCTAGATTTAAACCTAAGAATACCTATAGCAATGATCTTATGGTCCTGCTTAAGCACAAAAAATGTCTGGGTTACAAACATTGCTCATAAATATAATCACTTTGTTCACCAGCAATGAATTTTTGAAAATAGATTTTAGCACACTATCGATCTGATTATGTTCTGTTATAAAATTATGCTACATAAACTGTCTTCAACTTTGAGCTATGAAGTTCAGGAAATTACCAATAATCATCTGGATTGCCTGATTCATAGGCAGGAGGTGGGTCAATAGTATTCATGCTTCTAGGACAAGAATGAGTATTAATTCTCTTTTTCCAAATGGCAAGATCACCTTTTTCATACTTCTTTTCCCAGCACAAAAGTTCTGTTATTTCTTCAATTTTCTCTTGTTCCTGTTGGAGCTCCTCTTTTGATCTCTACCAAGATTGGTAATATTGCTTCCAATTGATGGGAGGACCAGAGAGAATCCAATATCCAAATGGTCTCAGGACTCTATCCACTTCTATCAAATACATACCATCTGCAAACAAATGAAGCTACACAAATCAATTTGAGAATCAAATCAGTAAATTCAAGGCTCTTTTATAGCTCAGAATTTTAACTTTAACAAAAGCATTAATCCTGTAAAAGTCCCCAGTACCATTTGCAGTCCAAGGTATCAAACACCGTGAACATTGAGACATGTCAAAAGCCCTGGAAGGGTAAGGAAGTTGTTGTGTCCCCAATATTACACCAATCACAGCAGGCACACCTCGCTCCAAAGAAAACTGCACTTGGGCTTCATGTGAATCCCTTGGTGCAAATGACATAGTCAAAACATTTCTCTTCAAAAGTTATGCACCCCAGCTTGCCACCTAAGCATGCCATAGGGATTTTAGATAAGGGCATATCCTAAAACTCCATAAATCATTGCAAAAACAAAATACAGGACACTACTGTATGCATGCAATTGATGTACAACCATTAAATGGGAAATATACAACCATTTTCAAATCTGTCACTGTTTAAATCGATTCCAATTATTCGAGAAGCTCCTGCAATTCTTGCCCCTTCAACAACCTGCGTAGTTAAAGGCCAAATCAGAAGTCTAACAGATAATTAAAGAGTAAACTAGTTGTGCCCAGAGGCATTCTCGAGCACAAGGGAGATGTTGTCATGTTTGTACAGCTGTAATAAAATATTATTAAAGAGTAAACTAGTTGTGTCCAGAGTCGTTCTCGAGCACAGTATGGGGGAGTATGGGGAGATGTTGTCATGTTTGTAGGTGACGCTGTAGTAAAATAGTAATAAATTTTATACCCAACATGTTGATCTACCCAAAATTAAAATTAAATTGATCCCTCCAGACACTTGATAGAGCCTATATTTGGATCTAGGCTGGTCATAACGATCCCAGAAAATTGTAGACATGGGAGCTGAACTGTAAACTAATCATAATTATCCTCAACAAAGTTGCAGTTTTTGAACTTCAGTGTATACACATGAACAAAAAGGGAGAGAACACTTGTTTTTGGAACTTACAGCAAGCCCAACACCCCCAAGGCCAAATATTGCTACTGTTGAACCCTTCTTGGGTTTGGCTACGTTCAAAGTTGCACCCATCCCTAATTCCACAACAAAATTAATTTTGAATAAGAAATCCAATCAAGGAAATGATCATGGATGGTTTTATTAACAATCCAGCAAACCACACTTTAAGAATTGAATTACCCACTTTGTAAAACATTATATAGTTTAAATCAATATCAAAAAGTCCAGGAAGTGATTTACCTATTGAGAGACCACAACTCAAAATACAGAGTTTGTTAAGAGGAGCCTTTGGATTAATTTTGGCAACACAACTGACATGCACAACAGTGTACTCGCTGAAAGTTGATGTACCAAGGAAATGGTAAATCGATTTTCCATTGATTGAAAACCTTTATTTTCCATCATTGATCATAACCCCTCTTTTAGTATTAATCGTTAGCATATCACACATGTTGCTCTCCTCTTACTTGTAGTGTCTGCATTCTCCACATTCTCCAGTAAATACAGGAAGCACACTGTCACCCTCCTTGAGGTCAATCACCCCTTCTCCAAGACTCTCAACAATTATGTGTCAACCATGTTATAATTATAATTATAATTAGTAAGCAACAAATCACCAGAAAATTCATGTCATTTTATCCTCTTGAAATTCTACATCTCTGCTACTATGACTAATCAGATTTTCTCAAAAAAAATTTAATACAAAATTCATGGCAAGAACAGAGTCTATACCCAGCTGCCTCATGTCAAAAAATGTGGGGAAAGAGATGAGTTTGGCCCTGCAACGAAAGCAATGTTATACATTTCATTATTAAGAAAATTTCAGAATACAGGCAAGAAGAATCAGTTTGAGAATACATGCAAGAAGAATCGGCAAGTTTCTGAACAGTCAGTGATGGATTTGAGAGAAAACATTAAAGAGCTTCCAATTTTGTCAAATTTATCTGAGCAACATGGTTCATTGTTTGCGGTAAATTCCTCCTCAGTCATGGATTGCAGGCCTACAGAAAACAAGTATGTTGAGTATGTTCCCATGATTGGGGCCTATTCCTATCCTTATAACCTAGCACCAAATAAAGATTCAATACCACAAGTAAATGCTGGAAACAAGAATAGAGGAAATGAAGGTTTGGGTTTTCAAACTGAAGGAGCGGAAAAGTATGAGGATGAAACGCTGTTGAACTCTCTGTGGGCAGAGGAGACAGAAAGGATGAGCACTGGCAACTTTTTGGAGTCCCGGGATAGAAGAGAAGGGAAAAGAGGAAAGCATCAAAGCACAGTGATAATGCCCCCTGAAAGGAGAGATTTTGATCCTTTTGTTCAATCTCAGCATAAAGCAAGCATTGCTTTTGGTCAAGTAGACACTCAAATGTCAAATTCTGTATGGGACGAAGGTGATGGTGGTAGCCAGGAGAAGCAGCTAGACAAAGTTTCACAGGAATATATTCTTTCTCCATAAATACAAGCACTGTCAGAGTTATACTCGTTTAAAAGAGATGAGAACAATAAAAAAATCCCTTTAGTTTTTGCTCCAACAATTTGTAAATTTCCAGCAAAGAAATATTAATTTTAGATTTATTTTTAGATCCTTAAACCCTCATTTTCAATTATTTATTTTATCTAATTTTCTATATAACAGATCTGTAATTTTCAGAATATAAATTGAACTTTCAGATTTGTTTTAGCCTAAGAATATCTATGTTTAATCATTTTTTAAAAGTTGTGTAAATCTAGAATTTACTTGCTACAATTCAATTTAGAACCAGATTTACCCTAAGTCCATTTACCCCTTTCTCTCCTTGAATACACCTTGGACTTAGATTGTTGCCAGGATTCCCCCCTTTGAGCTAGATAGGAGAGCTGACCTAAACTGAGAGATAACACTATCAAGGTGACAGTGTGTAGTTTTTCTTAGTCACCCATGAGTTCTCACATGTATGCTTGGGACTTTCACATTGAGTGAGAATTTAGGAGGTAAAAAGTTGGAAACAAAACCAATTTAAAAAGTGGGAGAGAGTTATTGAGGTGATAGTGGGTAACATCTCTGAGTTGTTCTTAGATCTTCACCTTGTGAGTTTGGACTATAACGCCATAGGTGAGGGTTTTAAAAGAAACAAGTACAAAATTGGATGATATCCTCATCATCAGTGCTAATAGGGTAGAAATATAATCCAAATAGCTATTTTATAAACAACCACAACCACAAACATTATTTTCAAAGGATCCTGGGTGCATTCTCAATGTTATTAGATGACTAATTCATATAGATAATATCTAACTGAGCTTTATTTGTCATTCCCTAGAACACATGCATGGCCTCTTAATGAAAAAAATAAATTAAAAATAGATATTAATTGAGACACTACCCTGAAAATATTCAGAAAGTTCAATCTGCTTCTTTATGACTCACCTGTATTTTATTTATGGATTCTTGTGGGTGTTCAATTCAGAACCCAACCTATGAAGTTAAAAATAAGAAATATATCCTCAGAATCTAAAAATAGAAAGTGATCAATCTGCTGATTAGTGTAGAGTGTGGAAATTAAGGCCAGCAATAGATTAATTTTACTCACAACAATTATCAATTGATCATGCAAAATTGCTAACAAGAGAGACTGAATATGGAGCTGTAACACTAAATTGTATTAGCTGAGTGTACAATAGCCAACCCTGTAATAACATAGGTTGCTGAATAAATAGAATACATCAAGAAATCGAATGCATGAGGAGGCATCCAAATCTAGCATAAAGCAGGCTTACCAAAAATAAGCAAATCCCCCATAGGTGTAAAAAGCTGATCCCAAATCTTTCATGGAGCTCACGAATTGGAAAAAAGGCATAGGCAAGCTAAAGAGTGGTGGAATGGCAGCTCATACATGCTTTTGCATGGAGAAAAGAGAGGAGGATGTGTAGGACAAAAAACAAGTCAACCTCACCTAGTCTAGCTTTTCCTTTTGCCTTAAAACACTGAAAAAGCAGGCAATAAAGCAGAAAAAGCAGAAGGGCACCTAGGAGGCCAAGAATAAAGTAGAATTGATTCCTTTAGCTCTCCCATGTGCTGCATGAGTCAAATGTGGCAAGTTTGACCTCTATGGATAGGCAAATAGCAACTTGCACAAGGTGGGACACATGAACTAGGCAAATAAGACAAAAATAAATG
>LPNX010483733.1:246591-292005 GCA_001517045.1 Pseudotsuga menziesii
CCTTAGGAGGCCCAAAATTCCTCTAATGAAGTCATCAATGCAAGTTAATGCATACTTGGCCTGACTCATGGACATATGAGGGAATGGACCAGCAACATCACTGTGGATCAGCTCGAGGGGTGCAGAGGTTCTCTCATGACTAGCTCTCTCAAATTTGTGCTCTGGGTGTTTTCCTAGGATACAGCCTTGGCAGACTCCTTTGGAAAATTTTATCATGGGCAACCCTATGACCATATCTTTTTCACTAAGATCAGAAAGATATTTGTAGTTAAGGTGGCCAAATCTTTCATGCCACAGCTTGCTGGCTTCATTAGCATGAATGAGAAGAGCAGAGGGGTTTGAGTAAGGTAGGAAGTGTGAGAACATGTATACCTTTTGAGCATGATTCACAACTCCTTTTGCAATGACTCTACTAGTTGAAATCTCTGTGATCTCAACTTCATCGGGGGAGAATATGACCTTCTTCGGAGACCCAGTGTGGGTCATCTGGTACACTAACAGGAGGTTGGAAGCGAGACCAGGCACATACAGCACATTGTTGAACTTACCATGATCAAGATCTATCCTTCCTTTGCCTTTACTTTCAGTGAGAGATTCATCTCCCAGTACAATAGATGGTCCTTTCAACATATCTAGTGAGGAGAAGGCCTCCTTAGTCGAAACCATGTGTCTTGAAGCTCCAGAATCAATGATAAAACTGGGTGAGCTTGATGTGCCAGCAACTAGAGCATGAACTCTCTCTCTGTCATCTGAACTTGATCCTCCTTCTCTCTTCTTTGAGCTTTCTGGAAGGGAGATGCCATTCTTCTCCAGGAGATTGGTTAGCATGTCTATCTGCTTTTTCATACAAGAGCTTTCAGTGTGATTTCCCTTATTGCCGTATGCGCACTTGTTCATTTCACCTTTGTTCTTCTTCTTCTGGTTATTCTTCTTGGGACCTTGTAGATCCTCCGGAGACTATTTCTTGTCTCTCTTTTGCTCAGGTGGCTTTTTAGCTTTCTTTTTGCTTTTTGAATCCACCCTTGAATCTCCAGCAATCAAAGCTTGATCTTTGGATGGTTTGATGGTGCCCATCATCACCAGCTTGTCCTATTCTTGTGTGAGAGATTCCATGAAATCTGCAAGGCTAGGCATATTCCAGGCTCGATCTATCAGTTTTGTGGCATAGAAGGTCGAAAAAAACACTGAATAATCAGGGCCCAGCTTCGAGAGGATGGCCAGTATGAGCTTATCATCTTTCTTTTCAATACCACACTGTTTCAGCTGCAAAACTAGTGCTTTGAACTTGGAGAAATATAGCTGCAAGGATTCAAAGCTTGTTGGACTCAGAGAAATCAGCTCATTCTCGATTTGATGTCCCCTCATCTCATCTATCTTTCCAAAAATATCAGCAAGCTTCTCCCATACTTCATTCGGTGATGTCAATCCATCGAGATGGAAAAGGAGGTCTCTGGAAATACTCACGCATAGGAGGCCATAAGCCTCATCCCTCCTGTTGTGCCATTGTATCTTCTTTGCAGCTGCATTGGGCTCTGCTTATGTTGACATAGTCACCCTGTAGAGGCATTTCGCTCTCAACAGTATCTCCATCTCTGCTTTCCATTCAAAGAAATTGAAGGGAGTCAAGATAGTTTTCTGTGATTGATCCATAGCTCTAGAAAATCTGTCCCGACTGTCAGTAGAAGGCTCCCAGTCTTTGATGTCGAACCTGCAAAACAATTTTTGAAGGATAGAAACAACCTATAATGGCTCTGATACCATGTGGAAATTAAGGCCAGCAATAGATTAATTTTACTCACAACAATTATCAATTGATCATGCAAAATTGCTAACAAGAGAGACTGAATATGGAGCTGTAACACTAAATTGTATTAACTGAGTGTACAATAGCCAACCCTGTAATAACATAGGTTTTTAAATAAATAGAATACATCAAGAAATCGAATGCATGAGGAGGCATCCAAATCTAGCATAAAGCGGGCTTACCAAAAATAAGCAGATCTCCCATAGGTGTAAAAAGTTGATCCCAAATCTGTCATGGAGCTCAGGAATTGGAAAAAAGGCATAGGCAAGATAAAGAGTGGTGGAATGGCAGCTCATACATGCTTTTGCATGGAGAAAAGAGAGGAGGATGTGTAGGACAAAAAACAAGTCAACCTCACCTAGTCTAGCTTTTCCTTTTGCCTTAAAACACTGAAAAAGCAGGCAATAAAGCAAAAAAAGCAGAAGGGCACCTAGGAGGCCAGGAATAAAGTAGAATGGATTCGTTTAGCTCTCCCATATGCTACATGAGTCAAATGTGGCAAGTTTGACCTCTATGGATAGGCAAATAGCAACTTGCACAAGGTGGGACACATGAACTAGGCAAATAAGACAAAAATAAATGAATTAATGTCTAAGTGAGTAAACTATTGGTTGATTATTCTAACATAGAGACCCTAAGGAGACACGATCACATAAAATTTATTGAAGAACATTTCAAATCAACCAGCTTGGCTATAATGTATAGACATGAGCCCAATCCTCATGATGAAATTTTCCAAGGACCTTTCACATAAAATGAAGTATTGAGTAATATGGAAAATGACAATCAAAGAAGAATGTTGCATACAATTTAAGAAGCTAACATGAAAATAACAGTGGAAATCAGAAAAGTATCATTTGGCAATGGCATGGAGAAAATAAAGGCAAAAGCAAAGGTTGATGCCACCAGAAGAAAAGATTTAGAGAAAAGTGTTTCTAAAGCCAAAGATTAGTTGAAGCAACAACAAATGCAAGCTATAGAGGAGGCCAAAATAAGGGCCAGGAGGAATCTAAAGAGGATTCAATTACAGAGCTTTGTTTACTCTTTTTTGCATGATTCCTCAATGTCAAAACTAAATATCCATTCAGTTGATGCTATGACCCATTTTGCTCCAAACCAAGCTAGGATTACTACATATCAGCACTATGTACATCCATCAATTACGGTTACCTAGGATATGTATGGATAGAATTAGTCAAGCACATGCAAAAATATTATAAATGGACAAATAGAAGAAAACAATGTAGTTTAGACCTTCCTTAATTTCTATACTCATATTTATAATACGATCACACTTTGTCTCTTAGGAGACAAGTCACTAATGAAACAATGGACATACCTGAGAGAGAGAGAGAGAGAGAGATAGGTAGTTGTAGGGCAGAGTGAGACAAATACCAACCACAAGGTCACGGATCAATACTGTCAACCTCAAAACATATATAAAAAACAAAAAAAAATATTTGCATTTGCAGCAGCTGTCAACCCAACAACTCTCCACCCACAAAACTCAAAATCCCTAATCAAGGTTCTACACCCAGCTTGATGAGATTCAAACTAGATTCAGTTAATTTTTTTAGGCCTTTCTGGCCAAAAACAACTGCACCTAACTGACTACACATCATACTCTAGTCTAAAGTGATCTACCTCATAGAGATGCACATGACTACACATTACACTCTAGTATGTACCCTGTTTTTGGACAATTACTAGTCCTAGAATGCTGGTTATCAAGATTTTACCCCCACATGGTTTCATCCTAGAATCTGACCACTAAAGGAAACTTGTTTGGACCGGAAATTGGTGAGTTTACAAGCAGCTCAAATGATCGAGCAGAGGTTAATATGTGGAGTGTGTCAAAGGGCTCAGAGAGAGAGTCTTTACATTCAAAATTGTCAGACATTTTGGGAGATGAGTTTGAGAATACAAGTGAGAACAAACCTGATTTTGAGAATACAGGCAAGAAGAATCAGCAAGTTTTTGAACAGTCAGTGATGGATTTGAGAGAAAACACTAAAGAGCTACCAATTTTGTCAAATTTCTCTGAGCAATATGGTTCATTGTTTGCAGTCAATTCCTCCTCAGCCGTGGATTGCAGGCCTACAGAGAACAAGTATGTTGAGTATGTTCCCATTATTGGGGCCCATTCCTATCCTTATAATCTAGCACCAAATAAATATTCAATACTAGAAGTAAATGCTGGAAACAAGAATAGAAAAACTGAAGGTTTGGCTTTTCAAACTGAAGGAGCAGAAAAGTCTGAGGATGAAATGCTATTGAACTCTCTATGGACAGAGGAGACAGAAAGGATGAGCACTGGCAAATTTTTGGAGTCCCGGGATAGAAGAGAAGGGAAAATAAGAAAGCATCAAAGCATGGTTATAATGCCCCCTGAAAGGAGATATTTTGATCCTTTTGTTCAATCTCAACATGAAGCAAGCATTGCTTTTGGTCAAGTAGACACTCAAATGTCAAATTATGTATGGGACGAAGGTGATGGTGGTAGCTAGGAGAAGCAACTGGATAGGGTTTCACAGGAAGATATTCTTTCTCCAGAAATGCAAGGACTGTCAGAGTTATGCTCATTTAAAAGAGATGAGAACAATAAAAAATCCCTTTATTTTTTGCTCCAATAATATGTAAATTTCCAGCAAAGAAATATTAATTTCAGATTGATTTTTAGATCCTTAAACCCTCATTTTCAATTATTTATTTTATCTAATTTTCTGTGTAACAGATCTGTAATTTTCAGAATATAAATTGAACTTTCATATTTGTTTTAGCCTAAGAATATCTCTGTTTAATCATTGTTTAAAAGCTGTGTAAATCTAGAATTTACTTGCTACAATTCAAATTAGAACCAGATTTACCCTAAGTCCATTTACCCCTTTCTCTCCTTGAATACACCTTGGACTTAGATTGTTGTCAGGATTCCCCCCTTTGAGCTAGATAGGAGAGCTGACCTAAACTGAGAGATAATACTATCAAGGTGATAGTGGGTAGTTTTTCTTAGTCACCCATGAGTTCTCACATGTATGCTTGGGACTTTCACATTGAGTGAGAATGTAGGAGGTAAAAAGTTGGAAACATAACTAATTTAAAAAGTGGAGTCTCAGGAATTTAAAAAGAGTTGTTGTGGATGAATTAAGTGGAGTCTCAGGAAAAGGTGCCCAGGAGGCTATTGTAGGAGTGGCAATGAGAGGAACCCCAGAATCTTTGTTAGATGAGAGTAATCAGACACATTCAGTTGTTTCACCTGAGCATACTGTTTTGGCAGACATCAAGGAAATGTCAGATTTGATATTTGATGTAAGCAAGGAATATCAGACAACAATGCATGCCAAAGTGCCTTCTCAGCAGGATCATTTAGCAGCCAAAATGCAAGGAGTGCTAGACCAATTAGTAGATGGGGAGAAACAGTGCACCTTTGTAGGCTGCCTTAATAATCTGGATGCAAGTGATAACACAGAAGATAAAATGCATGAATTTTCAAGAAATGGGGATAGGTTAGTTGAGGGGGGAAGAGGGAATAACACTGTGAATGGATCTTATCATGAAGTGATAGATTTTTTGGGACATACAGAAATCCATTGGGTGTCAGGTTCTGCTATGAAGCATGTCAAAGAGGAGTCCCTTGAGAGTTTTATCCTACTAGATGAAAGAAGTGAGTATGCTGGAGTAACTGCACATGAAGATATTGCATTTGTAAATATTAAGAGGATGTTGGAATTGGTGATTGATGTAAATGATGTAGACATGCATGTGACACAGGTTGACAGCAAGAATCCAGTAACTGAGGCATTTTGTTCAATGTCGAATTTTATGTTGGATGAGAAAAAAGAAGTGAAAGGCAGTCATGATTTGTGCGAGGCAGGAGATGAAGAGAAGGAGAAGATTACTAATTATCTAATAACTGGGGATTTTCTGAATGTGGAAGCACAAATTTGTAATATGGGTAGATCCTCTCAAGAAAATGATGCTATTTTTTGATGTTCATAAATTTAGGGGACATTAAAGTCATTACTTGGTGGGACTGACATGGATAATGTGGGGAAGCATAGCATAGAGGCATTACAGGAAATTGCTGCTTTGGTGGAAAAGCAAGGATTTTTGGATTTCTCACCCTGTAAAAGCATTGTGAAAAATGCCATGTCAGTGGAAAAATGAATAGTTTTGGATTTTTCACTAGATGAAACCGCTGAGAGAGATTTAAGAAGTTGACTTGCCCAGAAAACTCAGAAACCAACCCATAAACCCTCATGCCAAATTAAGTGAACACCTTATGGGAAACAATGTGCATGATTCCTCAATGTCAAAACTAAATATCCATTCAATTGATGCTATGACCCATTTAGGGCAGAGTGAGACAAATATTGTCCACAAGGTCACGGATCAATACTGTCAACCTCAAAAAATATATAAAAAACAAAAAAATATATTTGCATTTGTAGTAGCTGTCAACCCAACTCTCGACCCAAGAACTCTCCACCCACAAAACTCAAAATCTCAAAGAAAGATAGAAAAAGCATCACCATAGGGAGAACAGAATGAGCCCAGACAACTTATCCAGGAGGCCTCTTGGGTGGAACAAACACACCCCATACTCGAAAAGGGAAAAACATGAGTATGCCACAAATACTGAAAAAACCTCTTAAAAGAGTTGTATCAAGCCTTCCTCAATAATTTCTCCTTCCGAGAGTTCTAAGAAGGAGAGAAGACCAACCTTCATATCAAGTGCTTCCTTGGATAAGCAGTTTGCGCTCATATTGTGCTCCCTGTAGACATGCCTAAAGCCAAGGTATAAGAAAGCCTGTTTGATAGATAAGACCCACAACACCCACACACAATACCCACAAGAAAATACCCACAAGACCGATGTGTACAATCAATGTGGGGAAACAACCATTTTACCCACAAGACGAAGGGTAAAAATTGTATCTTCTCTCTCAAGGTATAGTCCATATGTGTTCTGTACAATAATTCTAAGTTTTATCATCATCGTATAAGGAAGGTCATTTCTTTCAACTTAACACTCCCAGAGGTCCCTGTGTTAAAGTTGAAGCATCCAAGGACAATCAATAACAGCAGTAGTAATAAATTAATGAACAAGTTAAAATAGCATACGTAAAGGAAAAAACAACATGGTAACATATATAACATAATTTTCATTTCTTTCAACTTAACACTCCCAAAGGTCCCTGTGTTAAAGTTGAAGCATCCAAGGACAATCAATAACAACAGTAGTAATAAATCAACGAACAAGTTAAACTAGCATACGTAAAGGAGAAAAGAACGTGGTAACATATATAGCATAATTTTCATTTCTTTCAACTTAACACGCCCAAAGGTCCCTGTGTTAATGTTGAAGCATCCAAGGACTGTAAATAACAACAATAGTAATACCAGAAACTCATAGGTACAGCTGTGACAATGCAAGATAAAGTAAAAACATAATTTTCATTTATTTCAACTTAACACTCCCAAAGGTCCCTATGTTAATGTTGAAGCATCCAAGGAATGTAAATAACAACAATATTAATACCAGAAACACATAGGTACAGCTGTGACAATGCAAGATAAAGTAAAAACATAATTTTCATTTCTTTCAACTTAACACTCCCAAAGGTCCTTGTGTTAATGTTGAAGCATCCAAGGACAGTAAATAATAGCAATAGTAATACCAGAAACACATAGGTATAGCTGTGACAATGCAAGATAAAGTAAAAACATAATTTTCATTTCTTTCAACTTAACACTCCCAAAGGTCCCTGTGTTAATGTTGAAACATCCAAGGACAGTAAATAACAACAATAGTAATACTAGAAACACATAGGTACAACTGTGACAATTCAAGATAAAGTAAAAAACATAATTTTTCATTTCTTTCAACTTAACACTCCCAAAGGTCCATGTGTTAAATTTGAAGCATCCAAGGGCAATCAATAACAACAATAGTTATAAATTAACGAACAAGTTAAACTAGCATAAAAAATCATCTAGTTTGATGACTTTTCCAAATACTTCTTTGTCCACCGAATGAAACTCCTTTCCTTCTCCTTCAAATAGAGACATCCATCTATTTTATCTTCATACGGAAGTGGGATGTTACTTGTGACATTGATGACATTGAGATTTGCATCTTCAAGACCAAGTGCCACTCCATGGATCACAGAAAGTGAATGAATTTGTCCAATGCCAAAAATAGCAACCTCATATGGATCCAATATTTTAACAGTTTCACCTTCCTGGAGTACTTCATGCCCCCCTGGAATTATTGAGCACTGTAAAAAACAAAACAATATACCAATTAAACCATATTCTAAAATATAGGGCTTCATGCCTTCTAGTATACCAATTGATTTAGTACATACCTTTGCATGTTCATGGTCATCTTTTGGGTCTTTCAATAGTGTTGCACCACCCATAATTACGGTTTTTTCCTATGATTGACAGACATTTACATTAAAAAAAAATAGGCTTCGTGAGTGAAGTGAAATGTATAAATAACATCCATAGATTAAAATATCAACTGAATAAATGGTTGGAAGGGAATGATAATTAGCTTACCTCATTTGAATCAATAGTCTTTCCCTTATTTAAATTGAATGCATCAACAAGAGGTTCAATGGAGGAGGCTATGGTCGACATCTTCTTTGACAACCCAATTATACAACGATTCATTGCACTGTTATAATCCTCACTAATGTTTTCAACAGTAGATGGGCCTCTTGTTTGGCTTCTCTCAACTTCAACAGATGGCAAGGACCTCTCTTTTTTAGAATTTTTTAAGTCTGCCATATATTATGTCATTTCACTCAAATTGGGTTCTCTATTAGTTCCTTCAACCTGCAAATCATTGTCAACACACAATGTATTGGAAATATAGACAAATAAAAATGGCAGAACACAATGTACACTATTAATCAAAAACACCATATACTTACACATATGTGTTGTTTGGCTCTCAACCCTCCCCGACCCAAAAAATATCGATCATTCACAAGATTTCTTCCTTTCTTCCCTCTTGCACTCTTTTCTAGAAAGTCTTCATCATGCACACTTTCCTTCAAATCTTCCCACTATTTGGGATTCAAGCTGCTCTCCCTATCTTTTCCATCCAAGATTAATTTTCTGCATTTATGCCTAAAATTATTCATCAAAACTCTCATTCTATACTTGTAATATTTAACAGAAATCCTACCACCAACTGTCTCAAAAGCATTTTCCATTTATTGGATCACTAGATCAACATTTCTTGGATCTTGATCTGTAAAGGTGGATTTGGTAACATCGAAATAAGACCTTATTCTCATGCCCAACTCTGATGACCACCTTGAAGCATTTGGTCCAGTAGGCTCACCATCTATTACCTCAACCACGTAAGCCTTCTTCCCCTCTGATTTTCTTTCTTTTGCTTCCCTTTGTGTGCTCCTATACAAGCCTTGAATAATTCTGCGTCTTCTGACGAAAGGTGATGGATCTTTAGAACTAGTTTTGGGCGTTGAAAAAACACTCATATTTGTGGATATAGCAGTTTCATTTCCTAGCACGTCCCTTTGAGGAGATGTAATTGGTGTTTTTTCTAAGGAAGAAGGCTTAATTGGTTCCTCATAATTGGAGACAACAGCTGTGGAAATAGGTAGCTCACCAATCCCCTCAACAATTCTATCACTAGTTAGATCAGGAATCTCCTCAATAGGTGTGGCACTTGCTAGGTCACCAATCCCCTCAAATGAGCCTTCAAATCTTTGCTTTAATTTAAAAAAAAGATCTCGCAAGACTGATTCTCCAGAAGATGCCACTTTTTCATACAAATCTTAGACATTATCATCTGGTATATGAGGAAGTTGATCATTATTATCATTAACTTCATCTTCATGTATTGGTCTACCAAGGCGTTTGCTTCTACGAGCTGGCATTGATTTTTCTTTGCTTGCATTTTGTTTATGATGATCATTTTTGGTAGAATCCAACATTCCCCTATAAGGAAAAAATTACCAATTAGATTCAAAAGCATATATAGCCTACATCATGAAATAGATAATATAAAACTTTCATCAAATATGCATAGAAGTGAAAAGGTACAAGGAGTAACTACTTACTTATTTCCAAAACCAAGGGATGACAAATACTCTTCATTTCTTGTGATGTGGTCTTTACGAGCACGCTCGTATTCTGTCACATTTTCATCTTTGTTGGGGTCACTTTTACGTTTCAACCCCTTATTCTTCATAGGCTATATGTCCAAAATTTCTCTTAAAAAAATCATTAGTGCATGTGCAAACAATGACTATAAAATATCTAAATTCAAATGCTCATGACAACAACAAACACTAACTAGAGCCCATTGGAATCACAGTACTGAAAAGAAGTAGAACATGACAATAATAAACCATGTCTATCGTCTATGTAGAGATGAACAAAAACAAAAATGAAAATCTTGCATATCAAATATCAGTAAGGATAAATTCCATACAAAGTTGAGTAAAACCATTAGCACATATGCAAACAATGACTATAAAATATCTAAATTCAAATGCTCATGACAACAACAAACACTAACTAGAGCCCATTGGAATCATAGTACTGAAAAGAAGTAGAACATGACAATAATAACCCATGTATATCGTGTATGTAGAGATTAATAGAAACAAAAATGAAAAGTTTGCATATCAAATATCATTAAGGATACATTCCATACAAAGTTTAGTAAAACCATTAGTGCATGTGCAAACAATGACTATAAAATATCTAAATTCAAATGCTCATGACAGCATCAAACACTAACTAGAGCTGGAATCACATGACTAAAAAGAAGTAGAACATGGCAATAATAACCCACATATATTGTGTATGTAGAGATGAACAGAAACAAAAATGAAAATGTTGCATATCAAATATCATTAATGATAAATTTCATACAAAGTTTAGTAAAACCCTTTGGCTACCTAATCCCAATGGCCAAAACAATAAAATCCATTTACATAGGGAAAGTTTATTCCATAAATTCATGGGACAAATCATCATCATTATCATTTGCATTGCCATCAAGATCACAATCCTAATCACTTATGTAAGCATCTGCTTCATCTTCATCACTGTCCTCATACAATAGATTTTCCTGACCATGCATTACATTCTCTATCTCAAGATCTTCATTGGGAAGAAAAGTTTCCTCTTCAAATACTCTATCGACATCTTTAGCTTCTTCTTCCAAAGTTTCTTGTAAACTATTACACTGCCCATCAACGATTGTATCAACACATTGCATAAATTTCCTTTTCGAACGAGGCTCCATTTGAATGACATATGACCATCCTGGGCTTGCTATATCGTCAATTAGAAATGCTTGGTAATTTGAAGAGGGAAAACATACGACTCATCGGTCTTTGATAAGATTTGACGTGTATTTGCACGTAAAAATCCATACTCATCATGTTGTATTACAGATGGTTTGATCCATTTACAATTTAATAATATAGGACTAGTTTCACCATAATCAACTTTAATAATTTCTTGTATGAATCCAACATAGAACTTCTTACCAGTGTCGTGATGAAATTCAGCACTAACAACACAATCACAATTTACCTTTCATGTGTCCTTTTCTTCCACTCTTAAATGACTACCATAGGCCCACATCCCACTGAAATGGTAAGCATATATATGTGGAGGTCGTGAAAGATCCATTTCCTCAATCGTTAGATCTTGACTTTATTGTTGTGCATAATTTATTGCATCAAAAATCCAATAATCAAATTTTGGAAAATTCGGACCACCTCCAATATTAGATTCTTGAAGTCTATGCTTTCGAGATGGCTGCATCCCCGTTTGAATATATTCTTTGTATTTTCTGCATAGAATATGAACAAACATGATAGTAAGAATGAAGATAATTTTTCTATTATATGAAATTAAATAGAAAAATTATCATGTAAAATAAATTTTACCTGAGCCACTTATCAAATGTGGATGTGTTTTGAAGAACATAGGCATGTATCGAAGTTATTTCTTCATTTGATAGCTTGAAGCGATGTCCATTTCCTTCTAATACTTCACCTGAAACTCTCTCATCTTCATCATCATCCCATACACTTCGATTGACATTGCTAAAATCCTTCATATACTCTATGTAAAAACCTATGGCCTCTTGCATTAAATATCTCTCACACATGCTACCTTCTGGTTTTGCCTTATTACAAACAAACTTTTTCAGAAGCTTCATATATCGTTCTATAGGATACATCCATCTCATTCTTATTGGGCCACAATGCTCTAGTTCATTTTCTAGATGTATAAGAAGATGCATAGAAATATTGAATATTGTTGGTGGAAATTATCGTTCTAATAAGCAAAGGACTTCAACAACCTCTTCCCTCAAATTATCAAAGTTTGAAGGATCTAGCACATGCAAACTCATTCTCTTCAATATTAGGCCCAACCTTATAATTGCCAATCTTGGCCCCTTTTCCAAACTTGATATGACCACAATAGGTAAAATATCCTCAATTATGACATGATAGTCATGGGTCTTGAGGCCTCTTAAGCTATTATTGTCAATTTGGCCTCTAATATTTTTACTTACATATCCAGTATGAAAGCGAGTCTGAGACATCAACTTTAAGAACTGTGCACGTTGTTCCTTTGTCCACACATAAGGAGCAATAGGCTTTCTATATTTTCCATCACCACATTTTTCAACCCAAAGATTTCAACGAATCTTTAGTTGTTCAAGGTCTAGGCGTGATGACACTGTATCATATGCACCAAAAAGAGTTTCTATAATAGAAAAAGCTATGTTTTTCTTAGTATGCATAAAGTCAACAGTATGCCTAATGGATATATGCTTAAAGTATGACAACTTATAGAATATGCACAATCTTTTTACACCACTATCATTAAGTGGATCATTTTTAGTAGCACAAATTCCACCATCCTTAATAAACTGCATTCTTTTTTCTCCATTCTCAATAATGTAATCACTTGTTATTGCCAATGGTGCTTCACGATTCTCTTCTTGACCATTGAAACGTGACTTTTGTCGACAATATGGATGCTCCATTTTAAGGTAGGCACGATGTCCACAATAAATGCACTTACGCAAACTACTTGAGTGTCTCACAAAAGCCTTAAACATGCTAGCCGGGCATCCATGGTATCCATGAACATTTAGACTAGTCAATGTGCCATATGCAGGAAGATCATGTATCATAAACAATAAAGAAGCTCTTAAAGTGAAATGGATAGAATGGCCATCCCGTAAAATTTGAATTGCTTCAATTCCTTTCCACAATTCTGCTAGCTCATCAAATAATGGCTCTAAATACACATCAATTGTATCTGAAGTCACACTTTTCTTTCCTGGTATAATCAATGACAACATCAAGAAGAATGGTTTGGTTGCTAACCATGGAGGTAAGTTATAATTTATTAAAAACACTGGCCAAGTTGACCATTTAGTACTTTGATCTGAGAATGTGTTCACGCCATCTAGAGCTAAACCAAGCCTCATATTACGAGGATATTGGGAAAAATTGGGCCATCTGTTGTCAAATTCCATCCACATCTTAGAATCTGCCACAAATCATTGTTTTCCATTAGTGCTATTATTTTGGGCATGCTATTACATCAACTCAGCAATGTCTTGACATCTATACATTTGAAGCAACCATGGGATTAGTGGAAAGTGTCGAAGAACTTTTCTAGGAGCTGAATTTGATTTCAACCCTGTTTTATACCTCCCTTCTTTACATTTAGGACATTCCGTCTCACTTGCAATATTTTTGTGAAATAATACGCAACCATTCACACATGTGTGGATGTTTTCATACCCTAATCCTAGCTTACTTATTTGTGTTTTACATTCTCTCCATTTTGTTGGAAATGTGGATTTAGGTGGCAACAACTCATGTAAAAATTGTTGTAAGGGAAAGTATCCTATGGCTAGAGTTTAAGAGGCCATCAACATACTGGGGTTGAAAGAGAGATGCACAATGTTCAACAAGCATATATAAGCAAGTTTTAGAGATAAGAAAGGTCCACACCTGATTAACTGAAGGTTGGTCCAAGCTTTCTCTTCAATCCTCTTCTTGCTCCTCTCGCTCCAATAGACCTGCAAATGAATTATAACTTCCTCAAATCATTATGACCACATATAAAACAATGATAATCAAATAAACATGAACTAATGATCTGAATAACATCATCATATGATCATAAACAGAAATCCAATCACCCATTGAACAATGATTTGGGGAAGAAGAAGGACATCACATCTTTATTAATCTTGAAAACAAGTACAAGTATACCTTCTCTTTAAGTTTGGCACCTCACGAAACCTTGATCTGGTTCTGCTGCTTCTCTTCTCCAAAGAACTCAGCCTCCAAGCTCTGCAACACAAGGGGAATGCTTCTAGGGAAAAGGTGTGGGCAAAGACAGCTCCAAGTCCTCCAGCATAACAATGCAAAAATTCAAGTCTCCTCTCATGGACCTCCCTACCTCTATTTATATGCTTAAAGAAGAGTTAGGGGCGAAGACAAAGTAGTTACAACTAAAGGAGTCAGTTGCATAACTACCCGAAATCAAAAGACACATTTTTTGACATTTTTAAGAGGCATACGCGGGTTGATGAGAACAACAGTCACGTACATGAAAAGTATACGTGGGTTGCTAGTACAGAAATTCATGTATACATAGCAACTCACGTATGTACGCGGGTATTACAGAGAGCAACTCACGTACATACGCGGGTATCATAGAGAGCATCTAGTGTATAGGAAAAAATCTCATGTTAATAGTATTTATAGGCATTTTTAGACTTTGGTGTCTTCTGAAAAGTTTTAGCTAAGAGAAATATCTTTCTAATGGTGTAGATATCAGGTCAAACGGAGTTATAAAAATCAAGATATAGGTCCTCCAAGTTAGGTGTTTTTTAAGTGACTTTTAGTGACTTTCATGAAGTTTCGTCATGGAAGTGTCGACATGCGACAAAATCATGGGAAAGTGGTCACAGGTAGAGTGTAGAAAAACTAAGTTTTACTATTTGCTTGTTTAAATGAACATTTTTTGTTTTTCACTTCAGCCGGTTTTGCATAGGCTGAAAGCTACTTAAAAATTTGCCGAACAATTTTAAACACACAGTAAAAATTACTAACAGGCTGAAAACAAATAGACAGTCACACCATAAATTTGACTCAGATATTTTTGGCTAATCAGCCCTGGAAAAACCCCCACAGGAAAAACCAGTCAGAGAGAGGAGAGAGTTTATATTATTTTCTTCAGCAAAAAAATCAAACATTAAATTTACAGTCAAATATTCCAACTTTTCTCAACCCAGAATTTGACCGGCAGCAGACTGTCTCGATTTCTGTGCATGAACAGCACCTCGATTTCTGAGCCAACCATACATTAATAAATGCAGACCGTACACTCGATTTTAACCTCGATTTCTGTGCAAAATCATACAGCATTTAATGCTGGGCCGTACCCTCGATTTCTGTGCATATTTAATGTTGTCCGTACTGTAATTAATGCAGACCATACAGACCCAAACTCCTCGATTTCTGTGCAGGGAAAATAAATGCAAAACCGTACAGCATTAATGGAAGCCGTACTCCTCAATTTCTGTGCACATTTAATGTAGCCGTACAGCATTAATGGGGCCGTACTCTCCTCTCAATTTCTGTGCCTGAGTTAATGCTCCATACTCCTCTCGATTTCTGTGCATGTATTTTCTCTGGAAAATGAACAAACTCTCCTCGTCCTCCTTCTCTCTCAGCGCTTCTCTCTTCACATGAAAAAATGAAAAGTGAAAAACCCTTTTTCCTCCCTCATGCTTTTTGTTTGACCTAAGTGGGCATCTTAATCCAACAGAGGAAAAAAGATCCAATCCAATGGATGAGATCCAATGAGAGTAAAAATCCCTTTTATTTAATTCACATAAATAAAATTACTCACTCACTTAAATTTATCAAAAAGTGACTTTATGGTTATAAAGTCTCATTAAGTGACATTTAATGTGAGGGTCACCTTTTTCCCTCTTTAAGTGACTTAGGCAAAATAAAGTCACCTAGGGAACATCTGCCTAGGTACAAAAACCAACACTCCCTCTTACCGAGGAAGGTGTTCCGTACCACTCCCAACTTATCTCTGAAGAAGACGAACTTACCCCTCCCCAAAGACTTCATCAAGATATCAGCTACCTGCTCATCAGTGGGAATATGCCGAAGCTCAACAGCCCCTCTCTGAACTTAGTCTCGGATGAAATGGTATCTGATCTCTATGTGCTTTGACCTATCATGGAACACTGGATTCTCAGAGAGTTGAATGCAACTCTGATTGTCGCAGTAGATCACCGTAGGCCTAAGCTCCTGATCAAACAAATCTACCAAAAGCTTGCAAAGCCATAGTGCTTCACAAGTAGCCTGACTAGCTGCCATATACTCAGCCTCAGCAGTACTCAATGCAACGGACCTTTGTTTCCGGCTGAACCACGACACTGCTGCCGAGCCCAAACTGAAACAACAACTGGAAGTGCTCTTCCGATCCCGCACGCAACCTGCCCAGTCTGAATCTGTAAACCCAACCAAGCCAACTCCATCCGAACCCCTGTAGTCCAGACCATAGTCCACTGTCCCTGCAAGATATCTCAAAATGTGCTTTGCAGCTGTCCAGTGCACACTCCTAGCCTCAACCATGAACTGGCTAAGAGTGTTCACCGCAAAGCACAAGTCTGACCTGGTGTTGACCAGATACATCAAAGACCCAATAAGCTGACGATATATGGTGGGATCCACCAACTTGCCCTCGGAAGCATGGAATTGCTTCCAGTTGGTGATCATAGGTGTAGACATAGGCCTGCAGTCCTCCATTCGGAATCTCCTCAGAATATCAGCTGCATACTTTCCCTGTCCAAGGAAAATATGCCCAAGCTCCTACCAAACCTCCATCCCCAAATAATAGTGCATCAGCCCAATATCGGTCATCTCGTACTCCGAAGCTAGGTCTCTCTTGCAATGTGCAATGAGACGCTCAGCACCTGTGATGAACAGATCATCAACATACAACAAAAGAATGAGCGAATCTCCCCCAACCACAATGAAGTAAAGGTTGGGATCAGCCTCACTCTTTTGGAATCCCATCGATGTCAGATAATCATCAATCCTGGAGTACCAAGCTCTAGGAGCTTGCTTCAGTCCATACAAGGCTTTCTTCAGCCTGCACACATGAGAATCTCTCCCATGGATCTCGAATCCCTGTGGCTACTCTTAGTAAACCTCCTCCTGTAGAAGACCATTGAGAAATGCGGTCTTCACATCCATCTGGTGGATCTTCCAACCCATCTCTGCTGCTATAGAAATCACTACCCTAATAGAGGAATAACGAGCAACTGGAGAAAAAGTCTCATCATAGTCGACTCCCTCAACCTGTGAGAAACCCCGCGCCACAAACCGAGCCTTGTACTTCTGTACAATGCCATCTGCAGCATGCTTTACCTTGTAAATCCATCTGGAAGTCACAACTGACTTCCCCTCCAGTCTCGGTACTATATCCCACGCATCATTCTTCATGATGGAATGGTACATCATGGCATCTCTCCATACCAGATGCTGGGAAGCCTCCTCAAAAGTGGATGGCTCAGGGTCATGAAGGCATGCAACAAGAGCCATATCTTTTCTGTCCGGCACCACACCAAGCCTTTCAGGCTCCACTACTATCCTGATCCTCTCCTGAGGTCTGCCAAATGCCTCTGCTTCCTTCAAGGTCTCCTGAAGCCACTTAGGCTTCCTCTTCCTTGAAGGCTACTCCTCCTCATCTGATGAAGTCCCTGTACCTGAAGGTCCAAAACCCCGAGGACCAGTAACAGATGAACTTATGCCTGCCGATGTCGTAATCTGAGGACTCAAACCTGTACCTGAACCTGAACCTGTCCCTGAAGTACTAGCCACCTGGACCACCGAACCTATAGATGCTATGCCCGTACCCTGTGATCCAGTCCCTCCAGAAACCTGTGGACCTGTAAGCTGTATCGAAGAAGCTTGTACCAGCTGAGGTGTGGGAGCTGTTGTCTCCCCCTGCTCTAACTCTCTGGACTTCCTGAAGGCTCTCTCCTCATCAAACTTTACTTCTTGACGGACAACAAATTTCCGTGAACAAGGTAAGTAAATCCGATAAGCCTTCGAAGTCTCATCATATCCCACAAAGATACCTCTCTCTGCAGTGGGATCAAACTTCGTCCTATTCTTAGAAGGGACATGAGAGTAAGTCATCGAGCCAAATATGCGAAAATGGCTCACCTCAGGCTTCTTGCCCGAATACATCTCCTTAGGAGTCTTGCTTCCCACTGCCCTGTGAGGACTCCTATTATGTAGATAAACTGCGGTACTACATGCCTCAGCCCAAAGAAAGAAAGGTAATCCCTGATCATGGAGCATCGCCCTGGCTGCTGGCACAATAGACCTGTTCTTCCTTTCTGCTACTCCATTCTGCTCAGGAGTGTAAGGGACTGTCACCTGTCTCTGAATGCCCTCCTGTGTACAGAATGCACCGAACTCCTTGGAGGTATACTCACCCCCATTGTCCGACCTCAACATCCGGATCTTTCTACCTATCTGCTTCTCCACAAGGGCTTTGAACCCTTGGAAGACTCTCAATACAAGCTCGGACTTCTTGCTCCTCAATAAGTAGATCCAGGTCTTCCTGGAGTAGTCATCTATGAAGATGATGTAATAATCAAAGCCTGTCAAAGACCGTGATGACATGGGACTGCAAATATCAGAATGGATCAAATCAAGCACCCCGGCAGCTCTAGTGTCACTGCTCGGAAAAGCAGTCTTGGTGTACTTTCCCAAAGCACACCCCCTGCACACACCCTCCTGCTCAGTGCTGAACGCTGGTAAACCTGTAACCATGATCCTCAGTAATCTAAGAGCTGGGTGATGAAGGTGGGCCATCCTCCGATGCCAGAGCTCACAAAGCTCACTGCTGCTGCTATGTGCCAAGGCACACTGTGGCTGAAATAATAGCCTATACATCTTTCCACACCTGACCCCGATGTCCATGGCACTGGACATACCTGTAGCCTTGGGATATACCTGTACTCACCCATCTGAAAAGCACACCCCAAGACCCCTGTCCTCTATGGTGGAAACTGATACAAGGTTCTTTTTCAGCCCTGGGACATACAACACATCCCGCAGAGTCATGGGACTCATGGAATCCCTTTGAAATGTGATGGTACCCCGACCAACAGCTCTCACAATGGTGTTGTCCCCAAGGACAACCTCCACATCTCTACCTGTCTCTGATAACTCTGAGAACACCTCTCGATCTCCAGTCATGTGGCTCGTGGCTCCACTATCAATGTACCAAGTAGATGAGGTGGATGGACCCCCCTGATGTCCTGCCAACAAAGAATGCTCACTGTCAAGATCCATATCTGTGCTGGTAGCCAAAGAGACTCTCTCTCTCTATCTGTCCAGCATACAGGGAAAACTCCCTCTGGAATGCAACACTAAACTCATCAACCTCTGCTGAGGCTGCAGTCTGCTGTCCCTGCCCCTTCTTCTTCTTCTTGCTTGGACACTGTGAGGCATAGTGTCCAAACGCCTGACAAGCATAGCACTTGATTTTACTCAAGTCCTTCTTCTGCCCACTCTGCTGCTGCTGCTTGGCCCCACCCTTCTTGGGACCCTTCTTCTTCTTACCCTTGGCTGCCAAAGCCACATCCTCATCATCAGCCCCTCTCTGAGAACTACTACCATGTACAAGACCTCTCCTGGTCTCCTCCTGCACAAAGTCATCCCATAGTCTCTCCCAGTCAGGTAGGTTCTCTCTGCCCACTATAGCCTGCACAAAAACACTCCAGGACTTTGAAGCCCCATTCACTGCAGTGCGAACAAGCTTTGTAGGGGAAACCTTCTCCCCAACTGCTGCAAGCTCATCCCGAACTGCAGAAATCCTAGTAAGGTAAGCTGTGACTCCCTCACCCCCATTCATCCTGATACTCTTGAGTTTTTCTCTGAGAACCATTTTCCTGTTCTCATTAGAACTCTCATACAGACTGATCAAGGCTGTCCACATCTCATGAGCCTTGTCCTTTCCTGAAATGTGAGGGATAATGTGATCTTTAACCGCATTAAGAATAATTCTTCTAGCTTTGCAGTCCTTCTTATTGAAGGCTGATAAGGCTGCTGCATCTGTAGATGCAGGAATGGTGATTGGATTTGCAGTAGTGTTCCTCACTATTTCCAGCCACAACTCATTCTCTTCTAGTAACAACAAAATTATGGCCTTCCACGGCACAAAATTCCCTGTCCCATCCAACCTATCCTCCAATATAAGTCCTATAGCCATCTCAACAACAACTCAACAAAGTGCTGTTCACTGACAGAAGTAAAATAACAAAAATTTCTGAATTCTGGAAATTACTATGTGTCTGCAAAAATCACTGTTTTCTGCCCCCTTTGCTCTGATACCATGTAGAAAAACTGAGTTTTACCGTTTGCTGGTTTAAATGAACATTTTGTGTTTTTCACTTCAGCCGGTTTTGCATAGGCTGAAAGCTACTTAAAAATTTGCCGAACAATTTTAAACACACAGTAAAAATTACTAACAGGCTGAAAACAAATAGACAGTCACACCATAAATTTGACTCAGAGATTTTTGGCTAATCAGCCCTGGAAAAACCCCCACAGGGAAAACTAGTCAGAGAAAGGAGAGAGTTTATATTATTTTCTTCAGCAAAAAAATCAGACATTAAATTTACAGTCAAATATTCCAACTTATCTCAACCCAGAATTTAACCGTCAGCAGACTGTCTCGATTTTTGTGCATGAACAGCACCTCGATTTCTGAGCCAACCGTATAGTAATAAATGCAGATCGTACACTCGATTTTAATCTCGATTTCTATGCAAAATCGTACAGCATTTAATGCTGGGTCGTACCCTCGATTTCTGTGATGTTTGTACCTCGATTTCTATGCATATTTAATGATGTCCGTACAGTAATTAATGTAGACCGTACAGACCCAAACTCCTCGATTTCTGTGCAGGGAAAATAAATGCAAAACCATACAGCATTAATGGCAGCCGTACTCCTCGATTTCAGTGCACATTTAATGCAGTCGTACAGCATTAATGGGGCCGTACTCTCCTCTCGATTTCTGTGCCTTAGTTAATGCTCCGTACTCCTCTCGATTTCTATGCATGTATTTTCTCTGGAAAATGAACAAACCCTCCTCGTCCTCCTTCTCTCTCAGCGCTTCTCTCTTCACATGAAAAAATGAAAAGTGAAAAACCCTTTTGCCTCCCTCATGCTTTTTGTTTGACCTAAGTGGGCATCTTAATCCAACGGAGGAAAAAAGATCCAATCCAATGGATGAGATCCAATGAGAGTAAAAATCCCTTTTATTTAATTCACATAAATAAAATTACTCACTCACTTAAATTTATCAAAAAGTGACTTTATGGTTATAAAGTCTCATTAAGTGACATTTAATGTGAGGGTCACCTTTTTCCCTCTTTAAGTGACTTAGGCAAAATAAAGTCACCTAGGGAACATTTGCCTAGGTACAAAAACTAACATAGAGAAGTGTCATTTTGAGCTATAACAGATGCCCCCTAATGTGTGAGGTTAGAGGGGAAGATGATAGCCGAAATACATTATAAAGGAAATAGCTAAGTATGGAGAGAGCAAAGAATCCAAGATCGAAAGGCTCGAAAAAAGGTACCTGAAAGAGAGATAAATGTCAGAAAAACTGATCTCTGGGACATACAAGTCCATATACAAAACATCACCATAAAGATATAGGCGGATCCAACATATGTATAACTGATGAAACTATCATGGTCGCTCAATATGCAAAAAGGTTCCATATCAAATCTAAAGGAGTCTTGGCCACAAATGAACAAGGTGAATCCATGCTCAACAATCGATCATAGCCACAAAAATACAAGGTGGATCTATGTCTTAGCAAAATGTCATATAAAATGTAACAAGGTCTTGCGCAACTTGGGAAATAGCAAAATGACGATGCTACTATCGGCCCAAGGTCTTCAATCCAAACCGCCCAAAAAAGGTACGAATCCTAACCATGCAAATAAAGGGAGTTGAAGTCGAACATGGGGGAAACCGTTTGATTACCGGTCAATAATGAAAACCATTAACAAATGCGAGGGAAACCACCATTAATGAAAATGGTCCCCAAGGTACCAAGTACATTCTAACAAGTGTGATTACAAGGACTTGAAGTCGAACACTTGAAGAATCCATCGAGTAGGAGACATTAAGGTATTCCCACTACCCAATAGCGAGGGAAATTGCCACTGATGACAACAATCCCCAAGGTACTGTCATAAAACTCTAAATCTCATTCCCAAAGCAAGATGTGTTGCAGTCGATAGGAAGAGATCCGTTGGAAGGAAGGCATTAAGGCATCCTTCATCATCCAACACAAGGTAAGTCAAAGACTAATTGGATCTAGAATTGGTACTGAATTTCACGACAAGGAATGCCGAAGACATGATGTAATGAACTGATACCAGGGAATGGCCGACACAAAAGGTCAAGGCAACTGTAAAATGGACGACAAAGGTTTAATCCTTGAATAGTGAGCATGACACAAAAGTGACTTAGGTAGATTTTGACACAAAAGGACCAACGAAACAAATCTGCAATGTAGGAGACATTGACAAATTCCCCATATAATTGGAAAAGAGACCAACTGGAGGAGAAAGAAACTCTGAATCGGGATAAGGTCAAAATACTAAGACCCAACTATTTGGTAGACTCAAAACTGGTGCTTTGTTCAAGGAAACAAGACTTGCTGCCATTATGTAAAAAACATGTGAATGAACTTCCCTTCCCCTCTTTCTTGTAAAGTTTTAACAAGTCCAAGAAAGCAAACTTGGGACCATCTTCATTTTTGGCAAGCTCGAAGAAAAGAAATAAGAATGATTGATAAAGCACTGATTCATGGATTTTACGAGCTCGAACTAGTACATGCTCGACGATGTTTTCATAGTTTAGAGAGTCTGAAAACTCCAAAGAAGACTCCAGGGGGGTCCTTTTTCATACAATTTAGTCTCCTGAGGCTAAAAAAGTATAAAACAAACCATAGAAGAACTCTCTTAGCTTCTGAAGAAGTAAGGCGCACCTTTTTCGTATTTAGTCGAGAAGGTCCGAAAAAGGTTAAATTACCACCTACCCAATGCTCCTTCAAAAGCAGCATATAGCTTGAGTTTTACAAGTGTGAAGGAAGGCAAGATCACTCGAAAAGATCCATTTGATTATGAGAAATGGGGCTTACAACAATAAACTCGATGCTTTGTTCTTTAGGGTTTAACAAGCATGACAAATACATAAAGTACACTTGGAATATTTTTCATGTTTTGGTCCAGAGCACAAAAAAGAGAAAACTAAGCTCATGCCGAGGGTCCCTTTTCCGTAAATTTAGTCCCTTAGGTTTGGAAAAGTGATAAACCTATGCCTGAGAATACTCTTCTCAATTCCGAAGAAAAGAGAGTGTTCCTTTCTCGTATTATTCCACATGGTCCGAGAAAGTGATAACCTACCACCAATGTGGATGCCAATTCACATATTCTTAATGAGCCTGAATGGACAAGTTTACTTGGTGGTCAAGTCTATTTTGAGGAGTCAGACTTGGGCCTAAAGAAACTCAAAATCTTTCCCGTCAAGTTTTAACGAGTCTGGAAAAGTCAACTCGTGGCCTCCTTACTGTTTTTAATGAGCTCGAAGGAGAGCAGAAAGAATGCTCTAAATGCGAGGAATGAGTGTCATAGACAGGAGAAACTAGTTCTAAGTGCAAGGAACAAACCTATGCATAATGCAAGGAAAGTGAGCAAGATAAGGACACTCGGGGAACATCTCCTCAAGGTAAAAGGTGTCAAGTTGCAAAGGCAAAATGATACAAGGCTTAGCGACGATGAGAACAAAGATGAGGGCTTATACAACAAGCTAAAAGCGTGGAAGCCAGCATCAAGCTCAAAAGCATGAGCAGGATACATGCAAATGCAATTACATATTGAACAACAAGACAAGGCCAGTAAAAAGTTGTGAATCCAACTAAAAATGTTGTCTCCAAGAAACAACAACATCAAGATCTTATTCGGAAGAAAAGATCCTATGCGGGTCACTTTGGCAGAAACACATGCGACTTTGCTATCTTCTATAAAAGGAAAAGTCAAGGAAGAATCAACCAAAGGAGATTTTATAGAACCAAGGCTTGAGGGTTTATAATCAGTAATATCAACCTCAGAAGGAGAGCAAAAATCAACAAGGGAGATAGAGTCTGCAGGAACAAACTCAGTATCACAGGAGTTGAAAAATTCATAAGAAAAATCAAACTCATCAGGATCACTGACTTGCTGTTCAAAGGGAGAGTCCAGAAACTCAACAATACCAACATAAGAAGACCGATCCATGGGAAAATCAGGCTTACTAAGAAAATCAGGGTTAGACTTAGTCACAACTGAACCAATGTCCAAAAGAAGGTCAGACTGTGTCAAAGACTCTAGGAAGACTTCATGCGAAGGAAGGAAATCATCCGAGATAGGGCACATGTCTAAACTTTCAAATGGATCAATAGAGTGGAGAGCATTCTCCATAGTCTGTATAGGATGACTCACCTGTTCAACTACTGGGACCGAATCCTGAGAAGGTAAGCATGAAAACAGAGGCTGCTTCTCAGTAACAATTGAACGCTGAGGACATGAGGCCACATAGCACACCTGTGGCGGGTCAGTGTCTATAGAAACACTGGGAATCAATAAAGGAAAGACTTGGTCTCTAGTTGGGTCAGGAGATGGATCAAGAAAATCCAACTGATCAATAGTGACAATTTCTTCGCCATGATTAAAGTACATCACACGAAAGAATGTTGACACCACAGCTTGCATGGCATAGACATAATCACATCCAAGGAGCATATTGAAGTCCAAGGGGTCTTCTATCACCATGAAGTCAACTAAGACGGTCTTCCCACCCAAAGTAATAGGTGTTTGAGCAAGAATTCGCAAGGCTATACAAGTTCTTCTATCAAACGCCAGTAACTGACTAGGAGTCGACACAAGTCTGGGAGATCCCATGCCTCGCCAAGCACGAGCAGACAAGATACTAACTGAGGCTCCTTCATCAACAATATAACGAGCAATCGTATATGATTCAACTTTGACCTTTATCTGGAAAGGTGCATCAGAAGGAAGGTGCAGCTCAAATAGGCTATCCCAATCAAAGGAAGTAATTCGAGAGCTTGGTGGGGCTTGATCTAAAGTGATTTCAGTGCCCCCTAGTTCAGTAAGTTCTGAACTGGCAGTGAAGAAAACGTGACTAGTAGACACTTCACTCTCCAAAGGAAGAGTGGGATTGATCGATACTGAACTCGATTCAACCGCTTCATGAAAGTCACTCTCTGAAGGGAGAGTGGGATTGACCAAAGATGACATTGGTTCAATCACATCAAGATCACTCTCTGAAAGAAGAGTGGGATCGACCAAATCTGAGATTGGTTCGACCACTTGATCAACCAAATGTTGAGTAGGTTGTTGAGAAACTATAGGTTGTTCAGGAGAAGGAAATTCTTGAGTCTCGGACCACACTCTTCGCACCTCTGCGATAGCAGGGCACTGGTGAGTAAGATGATCTCCCTCGCATAGCTTACAAGGGAACTTAAGTTTTCACTTCGAATGACTAGTTTTCTCAACGGTGCCAACATGACTAGCAGTGGCTGACTGTTTTCTCTCAACATGACTTGCATAGGATGAGAGTTTTCCCCCAGCAAGAACACCAGAGGCCAAGTGACAGCTAGGTCCAACCTGACTAAGAGAGTTTGGTTGTTGAAAAGCTTCAGAATGTTCAAAAATGGGATGACCATGAAACCAAACTCTTCGCACCTCAGCGATAGAAGGGAATTTATAAGTAAGGTGGTCTCCCTCACAAAGCTTACAAGGAAACTTGGGCTTGTGTTTTGAATGGTTAGTCTTTTCTGTAGTGTCAACATGACTCGCAGTGGCTGACGGATTGTCTTCAGCATGAACCACAGAAGCTGAGAGACTGCCCCCAGCATGAATTGTAGAGGTTGAGAGATTTCCCTCAGCATGACTTGTAGAGGTTGAGAGACTGGGTCCAACATGACTTGTAGAGGTTGGATGGGCACCACCAACATGAACAACAGAAGCTGAGTGGTTAGGATCAACATGCTTTGCAACAGTTGAGTGTGTGCCCCCAACATGAACAACCGAGGCTGGGTGGATGGATCCAACATGACTTATAGAGGTTAGATGGGGTGGTTCAACTTGAACAACAGAGTTTGAACAGGTGCCCTCAGCATGAACTGCAGAGGCTGAGTGAATAGATCCGACATGACCTGGAAAGGTTGGAAGGATCCCACCAGCATGATCAACAGAAGCTGGATGGATGGATCCAACATGACTTGTAGAGGTTGGATGGGGAGGTTCAACTTGAACATCAGAGGTTGAAAGGGTGCCCTCAGCATGAACCACAGAGGCTGAGTGACTGGATCCGACATGACCTGGAAAGGTTGGAAGGATCCCACCAGTACTATAAACTCCATTAATCCCAACAGTATACAAGAGTGTTATAAAAAAAATAATTCGAATCATGTAGATATGATTCAAATATACCAACTCAATCTGACTGCATGGCTAACTAGAAGTTTCTAAATCACTATCGGAGCTAACTAGCTAAGCTCCAGTTGTCTAATTCGGTCTCTCAATCAGTTATAATCAATTAAACTATTCTAACTAATGTGGTAGGTGAGAAGTAGGTGAGAATAGGATCTTATCCACATGCATCCATGCAATACTGGAACTAACTGAACTCGAGGACATCTACCTGAATGTAAACAAAACATAACTAAGCTTGACTAGTCACCAACTGCCAACAACTGAAGTAGGTTAGTGTCGGCACACCTAGTGGCTCCTAAATTGTAGGGATTGGTCTAGGAGGCACATAAACTGATGCATGAATGTGCAATCAATTGCAGTTAGCCTCTATCTGTTTTCCCCACACTCTAGTGGCTGGTACATGTGACCCCATTAGGCCAAGTGGACCCAATGGTACTAGTGGACCCAATAATAACTAAATGACTCCTAGTTTAGGGAAATATAATCTAATAGACCAGTTTGGACAAGGGAGGATTATAAATCCTAACATAAATGACAATTGTAGAGAAGTAATTTATAGGAAGAAGATAGAATACTAAATAAATGAATAAAGAGTATGATGAAACCCTCAAGAAAGAAGTCACAAAATAGTATTGGGGCCTTTGAAGAAGCCAAAGTTTGGGGGAGGTGTTATGGAATATCACAACCAAAATTGGAGAAGGGAGAAGGTTAGTGTGTGATTTTTTTTCACTAAACATGTGCACAATATGCTCATAAATTTTAACCATTGGTTATTGCTAGATGAGCATTCGTGGGGTTTGAGAAATCTTGCATCAACCAAAAAAAGATTACTACCATGTGATTTCAATTTAGTGATTTTTAAGGTTTTGCTAAAAATTTAATTGCGTAGGTGGCTATGGAAGACAAAACAAGGGGTTCCATGTGAATATTGAACCCACATAAAAATTCAATAACTATAGCTTCAAAAATTGGTTGGGGAATCCTTCTTAGTTAAATTTTGAGAATAAGAGAGATAACCTTCATATACACTTACTAAACTAAAGTATTTATAGGAAATAAGTTTCTTTGAGTTAGAAAAGGAGAAAAATGTGTTCCATAAGTAAATGGTATTCAAATTTGTGATGACATCATCCTAAATTTATCAAAAGACACATGGTAGATTTGTTCACTGACAAAGGGAAAGAGTGTTGGTGCAAACTTAATATACACACAATCTTTGATCATGGTAGATGAGCTGAGTGAATATATGAGATCAAAGTTGTTACAAAATAGGTGGAGGTTGGATAGATTTTAGTAGTGGGTCCACGAGAATGAAACATTGTAGATTTGTACACTCGTAGAAGGAAAGCATGTCAAAGGATGGTTTTAGTCCACATACCCTTGGATTTATATAAAATCAATAACCTATGCATCCTATATAGTTGATATCAAGGATTCTAAAATAAGCAAGACCATTAGATGAGAGAAGGATGCATGACTTGTATTTTTCTTATGGAAGGAAAGGGAAAGGGTTGGAATATAGATGATAAGCCCGTGCAAGATGATGAGTTGATGTTTGGACATTAGCTACATCAACAAATGGAGAACCTTGAATAATAACAAAATTATACCAACAAATCCAATGAGAATTCCATGCAATAAGTCGAGTCAAGATGTTAATAAATTGTTGGGAACATAAAAGTTATAATGGCTTGGATTAGTCATATTCTAGAGATGGAAATACAAATAACTAAATAAGAAAATTAATAGGAAAGGAGAAAGTTCAATTTCATCCAGGATGAAGAGTAGAGGTTTAGTTCAATTCAATGTTGTATTATAACTGAGATATAGAAAGACTTTCCTTAGTGAAAATGGGTCATGATCATTGTATTCAATCATAATAGTTCCACCTTTTAATGGAATAAATGAAATAGTTGTTTGGTTTTAATGAAGTTTGTTTTCTATTTATGAATCATTCATGTGAGATGTGTATGTGTGTGTTCTATTTTTTAATTCTAATTAGAATGTTTTGTGTTTGCATCAAAAAATATTTCCCTTCACTACCTTGATTACATGTTATTTCTTAAGCCTTTCTCTCTATCTTCACCCTTGATTTCATAATTATTTTTTGATAATTTTTTCTTATCACTTTGAAATTGCTCAAAATACATCATACTAATTGATTGATTTACTTCTACCCTTTCGGTTGTTCTCACTAACTGTAGAGTTGACCTTGGTTTTTGAAAAGTTTTAGGTCTTGAGTTTTGTGAGACACTACCTTGGATGCATTTTTTGAGTTGCTTATCGTCCTTGTAATGATTCCATGTGACGTGAACTCAAACCCTCAAATTTATTATCGATTCTCCATTCCCTTCATTTATTAATTTGTCATCCCATTTTTTTTGCATTGCTTATTACATCTACTCATTATAGTGAAACCCTTTATGTCCACTTATTGTCTTCTTTAGCATCAAGTTGTTTTGTAGGAAAATATTATCCTAAATGACCATGGGTGTGAGATATTTTGCACCGAAAGATAATTTGCTCATAATATTCAAATCCCACGTATTTAAGTATAGTTAGGGATATGATTATTTTGCACACATCTTCAATCCAAAATTCAAGAGGGGGATAGTGTAATCATACACCATTGATGGCATCTTCATTGGTTGAGCCTAAAATCTCTCTCAAACATTCGACATTTAAGTCATTAACGTTGAGGAAGGAAGTTATGACTTTATTGTTCTAGAAACTATTATTTTTCAACCTTATTTTACCGTTACAATTGTACTCTTATGAATTGAAATTCATATAGATGAATTATATATAGAGTAAAGTTAACTAAATGTTTAAACATATTACATTTTCATGTTGTTATATGTTTTAAATTTGAGAAATGTTTCAAGTAACTTAAATTGAATATTTTATATTTTCTAAAATTTGACCCTTTTTTTTATCTATGAGATGCCTACTACTTTATTTTAGTTATATTTAAAACTTGTTACTATTGTTTATACAACCAATGTGAATGAGATGTTTTCTTCTTTATATATATATATAGTGACAAATCTCTATAACTTTCTAACTTGTCAAAACTATAGAAACCTAGGAACCCTTCTTTCTAAGTTTTTTTAGCATAGAACTAAAAATTTACAGCAATCTAAGAATTGGTATTGGATGTTAAGTACCATCATCATCAACAACATTTTTACTTTAAAAATTTAAATTCAATAAAATTAACCATCATAAATACATCTTAACTTCAGATGTAGCAGATTATCTGAAGGTCGGGATTTGACCTTTCTATATGCTTGGTAGATAAAAGTTAAATGAATATTTATGCCCATAAGCATTTAGATATTATCTCATATTTTGTACTTGATCTAATCAACAAGATTATTAACAAGTGTACAGAAGAGATTCATTTCATAGTGGTCGTAATGCACCTTGATTAAGATTTAAATAAGCTTCAGTTAAAGGGTGGTTAAAGAAACCGCTAAGAAATTGTTTTTATTTTTTCATTAGTTTTTCTCTTATTGTTAAATAGTATTTTTTTGTGCTTATATTAACTCTGACAATTTGGTATGAATAATGGATATAGAATTATATATTTTAGCCTTTATTTAACAGCTAGCTATCTTCACAAAAGTAAGTAGTTGATTGTGTCTATCAACATTCACCAAACACTTTACTTGTGATTGTGCTAATTATAATTCTGATAAATCAAACCATCTATACAACCACACCATCCACCCAATATCTCAAATCTTCCTGTTCCCCATATCTAAGATCTTCCTGTTGATAATTGAAGAAAAGTTGATAATTAAAGAAAAGTAGCATTACCAGTTTGGAATTCAAAGAAGCGAGGAGCCCAACAATGGGAAGAAGACCTTGAAAATATTAGGAAATGAGCTGTAATCGTTTTGAGATTCATAATACATTGAATACAAAAGATAACATGTTCTCCTGATTATGGAGACAAGAATTATGTCCAAGAAATGAACTAAGCAAGCCTACAACATGCAACTCATGAAACCCACTGATCTGAAAAAGTTACAGTGACTTAACATTATTGCGCCGAGAGGCGCATTCTACAGCCCGGTATGAGGTAGAAGTGTGATTCCGTGCTCAACGTGGAAGTGACACGCGGCACAATGTCGGCACAATGTCGGCTCATGATAAATATATATTTAAATCTTCCACAATGTCGGCTCATAATAAATATATATATTTGAAGCTACCACAATGTCGGCTTAAAGATTAAACTAGGCTTAATATCTATACACAGCAAAGCGCGGCCATTGCTTCCTTGGCAGAAGAAATGCGGTCTTTCGCGGACTAGCGTTCCATTCTATTAACCAATATATTAAACGAAGAAGGCGATTTCAAATCTAGATTTCTATATCAAAATTTCAACAACAAAATGACTCCAACTTAGATCCAGCTTTACCCGCTTAGATCCAGCTGGATCGTAACTGTAACTGTAATCTTGATCTTTGAGCCGTGATGAAATGAATTTGAATGATCGTATAGCCGTTGGGAATGATCAGATGGTCGAAGATTAATCGAGTATTAATACAGAAAACAGAAACACAAATTCATTAATTCTCTCTCCAAGCATTCGTCTTCCTCTTAAATCATTTTGTTTTCTGTCTCGGCTTGGAGTATGGGTTTGTATGTAGTGTTGTGTATCTGCGTGAGGAAGAGACACAACTTTCTGACAGGCCTAGCATTTATGTGGCGTATTTACGTTATTATATGGTGTTTTGATATATTTGTTTGTTTTCTCTTTGTTGGTTTAAACATTTTTTGTTAGCAGTTTTCCTAGGAAAATAAAATTTCCTGAACAATCCGATTTTCTGCAAGAAAATTTCCTGATTATTTTTATTTTTCTATAAGACTTAATGTCCTGATCAATCTGATTTTCAAACAGATATTAAAGAAGGATCCAAGCGCTAATTTGGGGTGGATGCAAGAGCTGCGATGGACAAATCGGAAATGGTACGATTTCTAGCATAGCGTTTAATTTCTCTGGCTTTGAGAACGAAAAAGAATGAAATATTGTCGAAGTTCACCATAAATATCAGAAATAGTATATACTCTTATGTATCCTCACAAGATATGAGAGTAATATTCTGAATTAGATATTAATGAATTACTTCTAGCTGTGATATTATTGAATTAATTCCTGCTTTAAGAATTTTTATAATTGTTTAATTTGTTTTCTCATTTTCAAAATACTTATAACTGTTGAAGATATTTTCCTTAAAAATGTTGATAAAATAGCATATTGTTTTATGTATATATTTAAAATCGCCACATACTAAGTTCATAAATATATTTCCTTATCAGAATTGCAGGTTCTTTTTCGTTACATATCGTAAACTTATCTTTGCTATATCTAACTGCAGATCGCATATTAAGAAAAACAAGAAAATATTTTTCCAGCCTTAAGTATTGCCGAGATCTGAGACATTATCAAAATAGCTAGAAAACTAGAAAAAACATTAAGCTTGAAATTGAGAAACTAGAAAACTGGAGCATATTATAAGAGAGGTATTAAGCTTGAATTGGAACAAGAAAGTGAGCAGATTCATATTCAAGCATTCTGATATTGTATCTTTCAATCACTTTTAGGACGATTAATCTCTTAGTGTATAAGAATAACATAAATATTATATTTTAATAGTTGGAATAGGATAACAAATATGTTTTTCATAGATTATAAAATGAGACAAATATATTTTCGAAATTGATTTAAGGAATAATTTCAACAACTAAAACATAAAAACTTCCATTCCACAGAGTTCAAACTTGACTAAGGTTTAAGCCATTAAAACCTCATACACTTATTTTGTATCTAAAATGGAAATTTGACCGGCAATCTATGAAGTATTACACTAATGGTAAATGGTAATTTGGAGCATAGAATAAGTCAACATACTGAATTTGCGAATCGATTTATTTCTAATATATCTATTAAAAATAATGTAAATATGTTAAAATAAATTTATTATAAATAGAATTTAGTAAAAATTACATGAATCATATTTGTTTTACTAAAAAATGATTAACTAAGTAATCTGTGATTTAGAATAGAATCGAGTTCGTTTCAAATGCCCAATTTATGAAGGAACGTCTCCTACAACCCGTGTTTATGTGAGAATTAGTGTCTTCAATACCACAATCTTGTCTTACCTTTGCCACTGCACTTATTTTTGTTAAATGCACTCTAATTTTTGTTAAACCAGCTTAGATCCAGCTTTACCTGGCTCTATCATGCGCCGAGAGGGATCAAATATTTCCAGGTGAAAACCCTTTTTTGAAGTGCAATTGTTGAAGCAGGGTTTGCACCCCGAAATATTTGATCCCTCTCGGCGCATGATAGAGCCGGGTAAAACTGGATCTAAGCTGGTAACTATTTATAAAAGCAGAGACAAATGATCTGTCCTGGAAGGGAAATTAACCATCTAAATCTACAAATCATAACAAATAAATCCATCGTAATATAATTACATAAAAATATCCAACTCAAGACGATTCAAAACACTCTATAATGGCAGCCACTTACTCTTATTTTATGTGTATGATCATCCGTGGTGGCTTTGTTTGTATCGTTTTTTATTCTGGCAGCTCAAAGCTCGTTGCAGCATCGTCATTCAGAGGAGGAAGATCAAGGGGAGGCCAGGCCACATTGCCATAAAAAAGCTGAGAAGAATCCTCATCATCTATAACCTCTAGGCTTGAGATTTGATCATTGATAATAGAACTATAGTCAATGCTGCTTATGCTGTCCAATTCCAGGCCTTCCATGAAATTTCCCTCATGGGAATCCACAGAGAGCAATTCCAATTCCTCCTGGGGTTGATGGGTACCAGAATTCTCATTGATCATGGGGAAAACGTCTTCAACCTTAACATTGTTGGCAATTGATGATACTACACCTTGGTCCTCATGATCAGCTGGAATAGTATTAACATACCCATTAATATCATCTGTAAAAACATCATATTGAATTTTATTATTGCATGCAGATCCAGTCTCGAATTGTGTGGGTTTTCTTATTGGATCACGGAGACTGAGATAGGTGGCCGGCCCATAGAGAGCCAGGGCAGCACTATCATAAGCAAAAGCAGCACCTTGGGCAGTGTCAAAGGTCCCAAGCTAGATCCGGGCCCCTGTATTGGGTTCTCGGATTTCTGCAACCCATTTTCCCCATGTTCTCTGCCTCACACCTCTATAGTTGCAGAGGGCATTTTCAGGACCTCCTTTCCCCTTCATGCAGCCTTTCTTGGTGCCTCTGGTTTCCTCATCTGCTTAGCAGGGCCAAACGCCATAACATGTGCAAAAATCTAACAAATCGAATCCGGTGTTGGACAGATGAATCCGGTGTTCCATGACAAATATGTGCAACAATCTAACAAATCGAATCCGGTGTTTGACAGATGAATCCGGTGTTCCATGACAAATATGTGTGTTGTTCATGATGGTAGAATAAACACTTACCAAAGATGAGAGGAAGTATAGGTTACATCTAATGAAAGAAGATAAGACTAGAAGAATGGTGTTATGTCCATTTTTTTTTGCATGTGTCAAATAATAAAAGAAGTTGGTGAGTGCCTACATAGTTGTGATGAAATAGAGTAGAAAAGTTGAAGAATAGTGTAGTGTAAAGATGAATATGAAGAAAGAGATTTTGATGTGTATCCATGTAAACAAAACTCTACCAAAGAAAGTGCATGAGGAGGCCAAATGAGAATTGAAACAAGTATGTGTATAATGAATAATGATGATACGACGAGAAATGGAAGGTTTCGTGGTATAGAAATGACAATTGTAGCGAAGAAGTTGTACGAAGAAGATAGAATACTAAACAAATGAATAAAGAGTACGATGAAACCCTCAAGAAAGAAGTCACAAAACACTATTGGGGCCTTTGGGGAAGCCAAACTTTTGGGGAGGTGTTATGGAATATCACTGGAATATCACGGCCAAAATTGGAGAAGGGAGAAGGCTAGTGTGTGATTTTTTTTTACTAAACATGTGCAAAATATTCTCATAAATTTTAATCATCTGTTTCTTTTATAGGAACATCGGTGGGGTTTGAGAAATCTTGCATCAACCAAAAAAAGATTACTAAAATGTGATTTGGATTTAGTGACTTTTCAGGTTTTGCTAAAATTTTAATTGTGTAGGTGTCTATGGAAGACAAAACAAAGGGTTCCATTTGAGTGTTGAACCCATATGAAAATTCAATAACTATAGTTTCAAAATTTGGTTGGGAAACCTTCTTGGTTAATTTTTGAAAATGAGATAGAAAATTCAATAACTATAGTTTCAAAATTTGGTTGGGAAACCTTCTTGGTTAATTTTTGAAAATGAGATAGATAACTTTCATATACACTTACTAAACTAAAGTATTTATGGGAAATAGGTTTCTTTGAGTTAGAAAAGGAAAAAAATGTGTTTCATAGGTAAATGGTATTCAAATTTGTGATGGTATCATCATGAATTTATCAAAAGACACATGGTAGATTTGTTCACTAACAAAGGGAGAGAGTGTTAGTGCGAACTCAATATACATAGTCTTTGATCATTGTAGATGAACCGAGTGAAGATATGAGATCAAAGTTGTTACAAAATAGGTGGAGGTTGGATAGATTTTAGTAGTGGGTCCACCAGAATGAAACATTGTAGATTTGTACACTCATAGAAGGAAAGCATGTCAAAGGAGGGTTTTAGTCCACATGCCATTGGATTTATATAAAATCAATAACCTATGCATCTTATAGTGTTGATGTCAAGGATTCTAAATTAAGCAAGACAATTAGATGAGAGAAGGATCCATGACTTGTATTGTTCTTATGGAAGAAAAGGGAAAAGGGTTGGAATATGGATGATAAGCCCATGCAGGATGATGAGTTGATGTTTGGACATAGCTACATCAACAAATGGAGAACCTTGAATAATAACAAAAATAGACCAACAAATCCAATGAGAATTCCATGCAACAAGTGGAGTCAATATGTTCATAAATTGTTGGGCACATAGAAGTTATAATGGCTTGGATTATTCATATTCTAGGGATGGTAATACAAATAACTAAATAAGAAATTTAATAAGAAAGGAGGAGGTTCGGTTTGATCCAGGATGAAGAATAGAGGTTTAGTTCAATTCAATGTTGTATTATAACTGAGATATAGAAAGACTTCTCTTAGTAAAATTGGGTCATGATCATTGTATTCAAGACTAATAATTCCACCATTTAATGGAATAAATGAAATAGTTGTTTTTTTTTAATGAATTTTGTTTTCTATTTATGAATCATTTATGTGAGATGTGTATGTGTGTGTTCTATTTTGTAATTCTACTATTAGAATGTTTTTTGCTTGCATCAAAATGTATTTCCCTTCACTACCTTGATTACTTGTTATTTCTTAAGCCTTTCACTCTATCTTCACCTTTGATTTCATACTAATTGTTTTTGAGATTTTTTTCTTATCACTTTGAAATTGCTCATAAGATGTCATACTAATTTATTGATTTACTTCTATCCTTTTGGTTGTTCTCATTAACTGTAGGGTTGACCTTGGTTGTTGAAAAGTTTTAGGTCTTGAGTTTCTGAGGCACTACAATGGATGCATTTTTTGAGTTGCTTATTGTCCTCGTGATGATTCCATCACATGAGGTAGACTCAAAACCTCAAATTTATTATCTATTCTCCATTCCCTTCATTTATTAATTTCTCGTCCCATTTTTCTTGCATTTCTTATTACATCTACTCATTAGATTGAAACCCTCTATGTCCTCTTATTTGTCTTCTTTAGCATGAGGTTGTTTTGTAAGAAAATATTATGCTAAATGACCATGAGTGTGACATAGTTTGCACCTAAAGATAACTTGCCCATAATATTCCAATCCTACATATTTAAGTATAGTTGGGGATAGGATGATTTTGTACACATCTTCAATCCAAAATTCAAGAGGGAGATAGTGTAATCATACACGGTGGATGGCATCTTCATTGGTTAGGAAATAAGTTATGATTTTGTTTTTCTAGAAATTACTATTTTTTAACATTATTTTATCTCATCAATTGAAATATAGTAAAGTTAACTAAATGTTCAAATATTTACAATTCTAAAGATTGGCCACACGTTATTTCGTGATCACAAGACAATAACCATATTCATGAATGTAAGCTATGTGGTTTTTCATATAAAAACAATAAATATCTCGAACAAATTTGTTACTATACCATATAAGCTTTTAAATGAACATTGAAGTCATACCCATTCCATAATCAACCTTAAAAATATATATATATATTTAAAATTAATCTATATTATATTGTTTGTGTTATACACTAATGTGTTGAACTCTATTTTTTAATAGTAGTAATTTTCATTAGAACGGTGTTGAACTCTATTTTTTAACACTAGTAATTTTCATTAGAATAGTGAGGGAATGGTAATGATCTCTCTCTCTCTCTCTCTCTCTCTCTCTCTCTCTCTCTCTCTCTCACACACACACACACACACACACACACACACACACACACACACACACACACACACACACACATATATATATATATATATTATATGTAATATGTAATATTGTTATATGTTTTAAATTTGAGATAGTTACTTGAAAATTAAATATTTTTATATTTTCTAAAATTTGAAAATTTGGCTTTTTTAATCTATGAAATGCCTACTTAGTTATTTTAATTACACTTAAAACTTGTTACTATTGTTTATACAACCAATGTGAATGAGATGTTTCTCTCTCTTATATATACCCACACCTCTATTTCTTTCTATGTTTTTTTTAGCATAGAACTAAAAATTTACAGCAATGATTTAAGTGGGATGTTAACTACCATCATCATCAATAACATTTTTACTTTAAAAAAATAAATTAAATAAAATTAACCATCATAAATACATCTTAAGTTCAGATGTAACAAACTATCTCAAGGATTTGATGTTTTTATTTTTTCATATTATTAAATAGTATTTTTTTTGTGCTTATATTAACTTTAACATTTTGGTATGAATAATGGATATAAAATTATATATTTTAGCTTTTGTTTAATAGACAGCTATCTTCACAAACCTATGTGGTTTTTCTTATTATTAAATCGTATTTTTTTGTGTTTATATTAACTCTAACAATTTGGTATGAATAATGGATATAGAATTATATATTTTAGCTTTTGTTTAACAGTCAGCTATCTTCACAAAATCTTCACAAAACTAAATAATTAATTATGGCTATGAACATTCACTGGGCATTCTATTTACTTATCACTATGGTAATTATAATAGTGATAATTCAAACAATCTATACAACCACACCATCCACCCAATATCTAAGATCTGCCTGTTGATAATTGATGAAGAAAAGTACCCCAATATCTAAGATCTGCCTGTTGATAATTGATGAAGAAAAGATCTGCCTGTTGACAATTGATGAAGAAAAGTACCCCAATATCTAAGATCTGCCTGTTGATAATTGATGAAGAAAAGTACCATTACAAGTTTGGAATTCAAAGAAGCGAGGAGCCCAACAATGGGAAGAAGAGCTTGAAAATATTAGGAAACGAGCTCTAGTCGTTTCGACATTCATAATATCAGCACTTGAGATTGATAATGCATTGAATACAGAAGATAACATGTTCTCCGGCTTATGGAGACAAGAATTATGTCCAAGAAATGAACTAAACATACAACTCACGAAACCTACTGATCTGAAATAGTTACAGTGACTTAATATTATAACTATTTACAGGAGCAGAGACAAATGAGCTGTCCTGGAAGGGAAATGAACCATCTAAATCTACAAATCATAACAAATAAATCCATCCTAATGTAATTACATAAAAATATCCAACTCAATCAGATTCTAAACACTCTGTAATGGCAGACACTTACTCTTATTTTCTGTGTATGATCATCCATGGTGGCTTTGATTGTATCGCTTTTTTATTCTGGCAGCTCAAAGCTCGTTGCAGCATCGTCATTCAGAGGAGGAAGATCAAGGGGAGGCCAGGCCACATCGCCATAAAAAAGCTGAGAAGAATCCACATCATCTATGAACTCCAGGCTTGAAATTTGATCATTGATGATAGAACTATTGTCAATGCTGCTTATGCTGTCCAATTCCAGGCCTTCCATGAAATTGCCTTCATGGGAATCCACAGAGAGAAATTCCAATTCCTCCTGGGGTGGATGGGTACCAGAATTCTCATGGGAATCCACAGAGAGAAATTCCAATTCCTTGTGGGGTTGATGGGTACCAGAATTCTCATTGATTATGGGGAAAAGATCTTCAACCTTAACTTTGTTGGCGATTGATGATACTACACCTTGGTCCTCATGATCAGCTGGAATAGTATTAACAGACCCATTAATATCATCTGTAAAAACATCAGATTGAATTTTATCATTGCATGCAGATCTAGTCTCGAATTGTGTGGGTTTTCTTATTGCATCACGAAGATTGAGATAGGCGGCCGGCCCATAGAGAGCCAGGGCAGCATTATCATAAGCAAAAGCGGCACCTTGGGCAGTGTCATAGGTCCCAAGCCAGATCCGGACTCCTCTATTGGGTTCTCTGATTTCTGCAACCCATTTTCCCCATGTTCTCTGCCTCACACCTCTATAAGTGCAGAGGGCATTTTCAGGACCGCCTTTCCCCTTCATGCAGCCTTTCTTGGTGCCTCTGGTTTTCCTGATTTGCTTAGCAGGGCCAAACGCCATAACATATACAACAATCTATGGCTCTATGAGATCTAATCTCAAAGAATTACAATAACTATTCATCCATGCCATCAGATATCATATGCAGAACACTCGAGTTTGAATTCTCTATGGCTTCTACTTATCATCCCCACGCGTCGTCTTCATGCCTCGTTTTGTTTCGTCTCGCAATCTGCCAGAAAGTTCATCGAGGTTCTTGCGATTTGGGATTTGGTTTTTTATGGACGAGCAGTGGCGTGTCCAGCAGGTTGATCCATGGCCGCCATTGTTGTTAACAACGTGGCGGGGCTTCACATTTGTGTCGATGCTTCATTGGATCTCGTGGCTTCTCCTTCTAAATTTAATGCGCGCCACCTTCTTCCAATGGCGTTATGACTCATTGTTTCTGCCTCAGTTTGCATATTCCATATTCCTTAAACTTGTGCGTTTGTTTCGAGGCTCTCTATTCTCAGAATCATTTAATTCCTTGAAATTATTTTCATCATCATTGATGTGGATTTTTTTTTGTGTTACGTGGACACTCAGTGAGATTCTATGTAGATCTTTTGAGACACCCATAAGGGAAAAAGAGACAAAGATATACAGTCAATGTAACCAATGAGACAAATCAGCTATAAACTAATAGATAGAGGAAGATAAAGGCAACAAATGTCATAACCAATCTAATCAAGGATCCTAAAATGTCAATGATAAGTTAGGGTTGGAATTTGACGGGCAATTTGCGCGTCACGGGGCATTATTTTTATGAAACCGGGCATTATTTTTATGAAATCGTCCACCTAAACGGGTAATTAAGTAATTGAAACGTTGTATTTTTTTATTTTCTTTTTTTAAATCATTTTTGAAAAAAGTTATTAAATTGATTTGGTTTGTTTAGCTAGAAGTTATGAGGGGCCAAGATCCTGGGTAATGTCATGTCTACACGGTTTTGGTCTTTATGTGAATTTACTGTTGAAGTACTCACCCTGCCATGGAAAGGCCCAAGAGTTAATGAAGGAATTAACTCCTCTACGGGTAGCACTTTTATGGATGATTAACCGTAATGAACCAAGGTAATTCCATTGCACTTTATATGTATGATGGCTCGATTTTGAAGCAATGTTACCTTCCTAACTAGGATATATAGTGGCTTGGTGTTGTTCAGAAATCAATCCTATGGTTAGGGAGAGATCACCAACATATTGAATAAAAGGAGACTTGCATATAAGGCTCTATTGGAAAACATAAAAGACTTATACTCATGCATAATAGCACATACAAAATAATAATAATCAAATCTAAATTAAAGTGAGATGAGAAGAAGAAAGCTTCTGCACATTTTTACAATGGTTGATCCAAGCTACTCCTTCTTTATGGATCTGATTTTTATTGTCTAACCTTATGTTAATTGTGGAGCTTGATCTCCCTGATTCAGAAATGTTATTTCAATCGTGTTTGGATCTCGGCACCTGACGGGGGGTGTGGGGGAGCTTTCCCCCCACTATAGTCGTCAGAGGGGCCATGATATTCGGGAAACCCGTGGTATTTTCCCATGGTAATCCCTTTATAAAAGGAAGGCATTGTAATATGGAAGCGTATTGTATTGTAGCATTGTAAAACAATCTATGTGATTGTGTGAGAGACTGTGAGAGTGTGAAGAGGAAGTGCAACGAAGTTGTTGCAGGTTGTATCCCTTCATTTTGTTGGATGGTATAATAATAAAGGAGTGGCAATTTCTGTGTGGACATAGTCCATCTTGGGTGAACCACATTATATCTGTGTCTCTCTTATAATGTGTTTTAATATTTGCATCTTGTTTATTGTTTATTGTTATTGCTCTGTGACCCTGTTTTTCTAACACCTTCAACCTGCAAAATAGATAAAACCAACCTTCCTCAAACCAATTTGAAAAAAAGTAAACAATTGAAGAATTGAAGAATAAAAATAACTTAAGATTACTAATAACCCTCAATATGAAAAGCAAAATTTTCTTTATGCCAATTATCAATCACAAAATTGACTCAAAATTTGGTAAAGGAAAAGATGTCAAATCTCTATTGAAACAATGAAATAAAGTACAATATATATCTCTTCTCTCCTTCAGCAACTTAAAAAACCTGGAGATTTTGGTCTCTCATTCTCACGCATTCTCACAATTCCACTCCAATCCTCTGAACACATAAAAGGGAGAAAGTACTTGAGAGCAGCAATTTTAGTATGCAGGGATGCAGGGATTTAGCAACAACGGTTATTGATGGAAGGGAAAAATAGATGTGACAACTAGTGATTCCTCCAACATGACTTACTATCTTGGGTGTCTCCCACTCTTATTCCATTATATTCCTTTTTATGATTGAAAAAAGAAGTTGAGAATGGTTACCAAGTGGTTGGAGGAGTCACAACCTAGCAAGTTAGTTTGAATAACCTCCTAACTTCCCTCATTTTCAAATTTTTATTTATTTTTTATCATTTTTTGAGAGAATTTATGCTTAATTCATAGAAAACATGTTACTGATTCATTTGTTGTCAATGTAAAAGATGCAAACTATCAATTGTTAATGCTTTCAGTCCTAATGAACCACCAAAGTGTGAATGACCCACACCCAATGAAATAGCAATTTATGCAAATTAGATGATTCAAGTTGTCGCAGTTGTCTGGATATTCCATGATCTTTTGGATTTTTTACTGCGTGAATAATTTGAAACCGACGTTTCGAGCAAAAACTCAGCTCATCTTCAGAGACACAGAAATAGCTAGAAAATTATGAAGAACCCATCATGAGACAAAAATGAAGCAGAAATATTTGTTTTGTCTCATGATGGTTTCTTGATAACTTTCTATCTATTTCTACTTCCCTAAAGATGAGCATGATTTCTTCTCAAAACGTCGATTTCAAATTCTTTACACAGTAAAAAATCAAAAAGATCCTGGAATATATAAGATGCAAATTATTGAAAATTGTGTTCCTAATGAATTAGTAGGGTGTGAATTGCTCCTTTTAAGGTTGAAACCCTTCAAAACAATTGGGATTGAGTTGGGGTTTTACGTCTAATTGTTAGGGACACCAAATAAGAGTCAAATCATAAACTCTTCCATCCATAAATGTCATTTTTGTGAACGTACAATGCCACTTTAAGTGTCATGTTTATGAACTATCATCATGGGTGTAGAAGTGTCAATTTGAGCATGATAATAAATTCCCTAATGTGTGAGGTCAAAATAGAACATGATGGCCAAAATAAATTATATCCAAATGTGGAGTGAAATATGAAGAAACACGTTTGAGATTCTAAGACGATTAGTTCCATCAAAGTACCTGAAACAGAAAATAGGTGTTAGGCAATCTTTGCCCTAGTATGGAAATATACATGCTCAAAGTGATATAGCATGGGCACCAAATAGTATACACTCTGGATCCATGACATATATGAATTTACTTGTTATGTCCATGAAATAATATACAATGGATCCACATGATATATATAAATGGGTCATGGACACGAAGATGATACACAGTGGATCCATGTTAGTCATAAGATCATAACCACAGATATATACACTGTGGGCCTATCTCAATATGGAGCTCATAGCCACAAATGAACACACAATGGATCTATGTCTCATTATGCATCAAGAGAATAATATGTAGTTGAACTAAGAAATGGTTCTCCCAATGGTACTAATGCCATATGAGGTGTGGTACAATCTTGTGAAAATAGAGAAATAGAAAAATGTGAGGATGTTATGTCTTCCATCTAAACTTCCTAGAGGTGTGAATACCCATTTGAATATATAAGTTGAATTTGAACATGGAGGAAAACGTTTTGATCACTGGTCATTGATGTATACCATTAACAAACGTGATGCAACCCAATGATAATGATGATGGGAACCAAGGTACATAGTACATTCTAGCAAGCATCAATAGATGTTTTAGATTCAAACACTTGTAGAATCTATCAAGTAGGATACATTGATGTATTTCCACTACGTAATACTGAGGGAACCTATCACTGATGAATGCAATCTCCAAGGTACTATCGAGACTCTACATCTCATTCCTAGAGCATGATAAGTTGAAGTCGAAGGGAAGAAACCAAATGGAAGGGAGGAATTAAGGTGCCCCCATCATCCACCATGAGGAAATGTGAGGGATTGATTTGACTTAGAAATGACTAGGACAAAGTCTTTCAAAATAGAGCACAGAGTACAGTCTCCTACATGCAGCAAATGCAAATAAAACAAGAAAGTGACTCCATAGGAAACAACCGATAATGAAAGCTATTGACATGGGCAAGGATTTCCATTGATTGTGAAAATGGAATCCAAGGTGTTTTGTGGAAAATATTGCACAAGAGTGATTTCTTCCCACTTAGTTAGGGGAAATTCCTTATAGACTATAGCAAGGCCTCGGTATTAGGTGCCCCTTTGAGGTGGTTGATGAGTACTCCAAGTGATTCTACATATGGTTGATAGAGAAAATATGAAAAAACAATGAAAATGAGAACAAAATCAAACAAAATGTAAAGGGGGTAAGAAATGAAAACTCCAAAAACCAATACATGCCAAACCACTTCTTATATTTCCTAATGGTCAAGCATATACAACACCTTGGAGATGTGATCTCCAAATGGAAGCAAACAATCCTCGTAAGGGAGGTCTATTTAGTCCACACTATATGTCAAGTGGCTTGAAGAATAAATGAGGAGAACACTTGCCCCTTGGAGGAAGGAGGCAAGGTATCTTGGTGAATGCTAGACAAGAAGGAAATGGTGAGCTATAAGGTAGCTCAAGTACAATTCTAGGAGCATAACATTGCTCTAAACTTTCTCCTAAAATTAGCATTCTTGTGGCTTTCTTTTATAATCCAAGAGGTGTCCAAGAAATAACAAGATCCTAATGTGAACCCAATGATCCATGATGTGGATCCAAGGTACATAAGAGAGGCAATTTAAGGAAACTGAGTGTGTGAAGAGCCAAAATTCGAATTCTTGGAGGTAATGGATCTTTCATGAGACTCCAATGCACCACTAATGGGTGGGATCTTGCCATTTGTGTCAGTAACACAAGTATCAAAGGAAAATCTGTGTTTTTGTGCGAGCATTGTATTAGGAACAAGCATTGTCGTGCATATAACTAAATCGTTATCCCTGTGGTAGTGTATTTTGACTACCTTCGGGGAATTTTGGACTTAGGATGCTCTTTGGGTCTTGTGAAGATGTCTCTAGTTGGATGCATGTTGTATGTTGATGATTCTTTATCGTACAAATTGTGAAAATGTCACATGAGTGTGAGACTTATGTGATAATACATGCCCCCTAATGTATGGGGTTCAGAGGGTATAGTAGAACCAATAATGCATCATCATTTATTTTTGTGTTCACTATGTTGCTCTTGAAAGCATTGGAAACATAGGTGTATGATTAGGCATTTCCTAAGGGGGGAAGTTGTTAATGGAGCAGTAATTGAAAGTGTTATTTTTATAGAAACAAGTTAGGCATTCCCATGCTCGTGAAGATGGATAGAATCGCTACAAAATGAAGAGACTAAGGGATTTATCATAATCTGCTAAGAAATGGATGAAGGCAACTTCAAACCATGTGAGAGTACATGAACTTGGAATGGACGTTACTGGTGTTAGAGAACCAAGATTTTAAAGAATCTCAAGAAGCCCATGGGGGTGGGTGTTTGGAATACTAGTGAAGCCACTAAGTGAATATTGCATTATACCAGATATGATGCTATCATGATTTTGAAATGTGAACAATGCTACCCTCAAAATGTACATCTCCCACTAATATGATAGAGGTGTTTTTGTCGAGCATAAGGAATATTGCTAAGTTGAGCGATAATGACTCACCTTACTTAGTTCTAGGTGATCCCTTCTAGTGATTGAAAGGAATCCCAAGGTACCACTATAACTACTTCAACTCGCATAATATGAGGCTTTGATGTTGATGAGAGCTAAATAATCTTGATAAATACAATAGTATTAACTTGCAAATGAAGATGATGTTGGAACCAATTGTGAGATTGCCTGACCTAACACGAGACTAGTTAATAAGTTTGGAGCTCATAACTTCCTTTGATTTATGCAAACTTAGGGAATAACTGACATGTATCATTCCTCATAGAGAGGGGACAGGTTGTAACAGAGGGAGACACTACAACAAATCACCCTTTTATGGGTGGTTTTTGCTTCCAACGGTTTTTCTAACCCCCC
>LPNX010483733.1:292044-360996 GCA_001517045.1 Pseudotsuga menziesii
AAAGATTCCCTCAAAAGTCCAATTTTCACAAATAAAAAATTGCTTTTTTGGGGAGTGGGGGTGAAAGACCCCACACCTAAAGGTCATGTTCAATGCGGTTTAAAAAAAACCTTGAAAGTCATGAGAATTTGGATTTTTAGGGGCGGTGGTTATAAAGATGCCCTAAAAAGTCCAATCGTCATGACTTTATTTTTTTTTAGAGGGGGAGGGGTGGTTTGGAGGGGGGGAGGGGGGTTGAAAGACACCCTCTACAGGTCATTTCCAAGGTGAGTTTAAACAAAAAATTCCCTTCAAGGTCATGAAAGTTGGACTGTTGGGGGAGGTTCTTTTAAAGTTTCCCCCAAAAGTCCAATTGTCATGACTTTTTTTCTTTTTTATTTTTTTTTTGGGGGGGGAGCAGGGTGGGGGTGGGGTTGAAATCCCCCCCATAAAAATCGTTTTGAAGAAAAAATTTAACCACCCCCTTAAAAAATAAGTCATGAGAATTGGATTTTTTGGGGCGATTGTTTAAAGACCTCGTCCAAAAATCCAATTCTCAATACTTTTTTTATGGGGGGCATCTTTACTTGGAAGGACTTTTATCTTGACAAATTAATGCTTGTTGGTTATCCTTGGTTTAGCTAGGGTTTTTCTTGGCTTTCTCTAGCTAGGGTTTTGGATATGTAGTTATTTTAGTATCCCTGTGATAAGGATCTTGAATGTACAACTTCATCTTATTCATATTGATGAAGTTTTCATTGAATTTTCACTTGATACAATACTTATGTAATTTTTTGATTTTATGTTCAAGCATCTATGTTTTTCATGGTATATAATTCCCATATATATGTTTTGTGGATTTGACATAATTTAACAAAAAATGTGTTGAGTGATTAACATCATTATAATTAAAGAAGATAAGGATTTTGTTAATGTTGTATTTATATTCATTTGTTGCATGTATCTTTATTCACCTAGAGTAGAACATATCCAAGGCTTTCTTGGCTTCCTCTTGTTTCTTATTAATCTACATGCAAGGACATCACCTCGACAAAGATTTGTCCCCAATAGTGTCCTATGGCCCGATAGATGGATTATGAGCCCCCCAAAAAAAAATTATGGCATAAGACCATTTCTTTTCACATGAAACCATGGGACATGTATCAAGAACCACCCTTGGTAGTTTAAACTTTAAAATATTGGAAGTATCACACTCAAAACCTAAAATTTTGTATGGAGGGAATGTATGTTAGTTTGGGGCTCCATACATGGACCATGATATCCTTGAGGAAATGTTTAGTGTGAGATTCTATATATGGGCCTATACTAAGGTATGGGCATTTAGAACCATCCCTAGTTTGTTAATCCTCAAAACGATTACCATATATGACAAGTATGCTAAAGATTCCTTACAAAAGCTATATGTGGTGGCCTAGAAGACCGTACATGGACAGTGAGCCCTATATGGAGTTGGTAAAGAATTAGACCCTCAATTTAAATCTTGGTTCCTAATAACCATCCTTAGTGTTACATATCTTGATATGGCCACCATATTCCTCTTGTAGGTTAAAAATTTCCTATGTAGGGTTATGTGATAGCTAAAGCCCTACACATTTCCCGTGAGCTATAGAGGAAAATATTGGTGTAAGGCGTTTCCTTTTGACATCAAACCATTGAATGGGAAATGATAACCACACTTAGCATCCCAAATCCTTAAATTAATAAGCATCGTATCACTCTCACATGCCAAAGTATGGTGCCTTGAAGCCCCACACATATCCCATTAGGCTCAAGGACTAATTTTATGTCTAAATAACATATATATTGGCACTAAACCATGTGTTAGGCACTACAACTAAGATCTAAAGTGGAAAACCTCAAAATCACCACCATAATGTACTCTTGGGATGAGATTTCCTACTAATTTCTTGGGTGGTTGTTGTGGGCCCACACATGTCCCATGGGCTCTACAAAAACATTTTATTTCTCAAGACCTTGAATTTCAACCCTAAAACATTTTATTATTCCTATATACTATCCATGGTGTGATAAACCTTGAAATAAGCACCACATCTCACTCAAATGCCAAAGATTTCCTTTGTAGGACTTGTGTTGCGGCCCAAGGTCCCGTGTATGGACCATGGGATTCAAAGACAAATTTATGGGCCAATAACTTGTGTTTTGGTATCAACCTTAGCTTGGACACCAAGAAGTTGCATCCCCATTATCATGACTATGTCTCGTTGGCATGATGAAGATTCCATTTGTAAGGTCTATGTGGTGGTTTATGACCCCACAAATGGATCATAAGCCCCATATATGAATGTTATAGTGTGTGTCTAAGGATTTTAGCATTGAACCATGACATATGTATTGAGAACCATGTCTAGTGTTAGAAAGAGGAAAATGTCTATCATATCTCATTTGTAGGCTAATGATCCCCTATGGAGGGTATGTGTGGCGGTTTGAGGGCTTGAACATGGACCATGAGCTTAGATAAAAATGTTATACCTAAGACCCTTATTTAACCTTATATGATGACATAGGCCTTGAAAACCATCCTAGGTGTGCCCTTCCTCAAAATGGTGAACATATATCGCATGTAGGCTAAGATTCCCCGTGTAGGACCTGTGTTATAATCTAGGCCTCCATTCATGGGGCATGAGCTTCAAGGTAATTCATATGGTTTTGTACCCTAAATTTAGACCTTGGTCCATGGTCCATGCCATAGAAATCATCTTTAGTGCTACAAATATTTAAATAGAGACCATATCTTGCTCATAGGCCAAATGCAAATGTTATAGCCTAAGGCTATGTCTTTTGTCCATTGTGGCATTCTTTTAAACAATTTGTGAGCATCCTTGATGTCTCATTTTATATGCAATCCCAAATCACAGTATTCCATGAGACAACATTATGCTTAAGCATGTTATTAAACATTATCGAGCTTTGTTCATCATACCTTGATGGGCATATTTCATAAGAATTATAGTCCACAAAATGATGTCTCATTGAGACATTCTACAAGCCACGTAATGAGCATATTCTAATCACCCTTGTTATAAATATGTTATTATCATGGAATTTTGCGGTCAAAAAATTATGACAAAATCTATATTATGACACAATTATGAAATTCCATGGTCATGTTGCATCTACTAGTGTTTTTTTTGCATAAATCCAATCACTCTATCAAAATATATTAGTTCCCAAGAAGGTTCGTTGATCCTGGAAGTTCCACTCAATGATCAATGATGTGTTTCTCATTTTTTAGGTGTAAAGGATTTCAAGGATTTAAGTTTTTGTTGTAACATAGCATTTTTTAGCTTATGTGGATTTAAACATCCTCTCACCACACACTTGAATTTCCTTTAAACCCCCATTGACCAAACCACATTTATTTCAAAACAAAAGGGTATTTTTTGGCTCACCTTGTACGTTCCACTATAAGAGGATAGGCCAATTATCCAATCCTTGACAAATCCAATGCCTAGAAGAATAAAATAACCTATTTTGAAGTAATTTGAGAAGAGAGGCTCTTTAATAAGAATTTGATTTAATCTTTCTACAATGTGAATCAACCCTCTACACCAATTGTTCCAAGTGAAGATGACATTCTTTGTAAATACATCCACAAATTATCAATGCTCTAAAAGATCCATGAGAAAAGTAATTATTCAAGTGAATCAAATAATTTATTATATAGTTATATGTTTATACTATATTATTATGTAAGTGAATCAAGAGATTAATGTATTGAGGCCTTAAATTATACCATATACATAAACAAAAATTATTAAAAGGAAAAATAAATAATTATTATTGATAAATATATTAAATATTGGTGGCAGACATGTAGGAATTCTTTATGTGAATTTTAGAACATAATTAACATTTCTTATCCTAGAAAAAATGCATAAGTCTTTACATTTATGAGATAATAAAATCATTTATTTAAAAAAAAAACATTTTAATAGACATTCTAAACTTGGATATGCATTATTTTACTACGCAAAGTTTCCAATAAACAAAGAGACAAAGTTGAAAATAATTACCTTGTGAGATGAGGATGTTAGAAGTTGAATAGATGTGTTAATGTTTGCTAAGGCGTCAAGGATTATTAGCAGCCGAGAGTATACCTTATCGATACATCAAAATAACTAAATAATTATAAGAAAACCTTAAGTAAATTAACCACCATAGCTAAATTTGAACCTACAGGTTACAAGTTGAAAAAATAATACCAGTGAAGTTTTTTTTTCAGACGAAAAAGTACTTCCTTGGTATTATATTGAATCAAAGGTAACGGGGTACATAAGCAACATAACATCATATACAACATGTGGAACCTTACAATAATTCAGAAGTACATCAGCATCTTGAATAAAAGAAGTGTATGCTCTCTCTGAAGCTGGCTCCTATCAATACATGGGAATTTGTACCAAGATGATCCTCTCATAATACTCACAGTAAAACTATCAACCATATATGTCCCTAGAGAAGATAATAAAGCCCAGAGACATTTCCAGTCAGGGCCTGGGGCATCTCAAATAATCCAAAGGCATGCCTAATCATCTTAATCAAAACTTGTTCAAATTGGTGCCATACTCATAGGCAAGAAGGCCTTAAGAGGCTAGAGAAATGCTCTAAAAAAAGATGTAGTGCTACTTCCCCAAATACTTCACCTTCACACATTTATGTGTAGGTAAGACGGCCTAAAGCCATATGAATCCCTTTCTTGGATAATGAATCTGCCCTCTTATTATGTTCCCTAAAGACATGGCTGAAATCCACATATGTGAACAAAGATATGAGCTTTATGGCGTTGTCACACCAAGCCTCTAATTTCACAATAGCAAGAGTGTATTCTTCCTTTGCCCAATTTATAATCACAAAGGAATTGCCAAAGACATGTAGATATGGCAACCCAATATCTTTAGCGATGTACAATAATGCCCAAAGAGACAGTAGCTCAGCTCTTGTATTAGTGCTGCAGCCACAACCTAATTTAATAGAAATATAATGCCAATCATTAATCCAAATACAAACACCTGCACCTCCATTTGATTCTGCCACAGCTCCATCAAAGAATTCCATGGGAAATAATTTATCTAGAGGTTCTCCAATATGCCTGATTTTAGTCCTTTTTACTTGTGGCACCTCTAACATAATCCTATGACAAAGTCTGGATATAATAGGCTCTTTGTTGTCAAAAATATAGTTTTTTCTGGTCTTCCAAAGATTCTATATGTAAAATATAGGCAGATATAGAAGATCCCCATCCTTGGAGAGCCAGCTGATAAGGTTCCCTGTAAGAGTCGAATCTAGCCAAATCAAATGAACATCAGAAATTTTGCCTACGTTGTGGATTACCTCTTGTGCAAAGGAGCATTCAACAAATTTATGATCAATTGTTTCAACCTCTATCTTACATAGGCAACATCTATTAGGACCAAGCCATCCCCTTTTACACAAGTCATCCCAAGTATTAATTTTCTTATAAAAATCTAGCAAAGTAAATCACTTGAGTTTCTACGGGATATTGAAATTCCAAACCTAGGTGAGAATACCATCAAGTGATAGAGGAAAATGTTCAGACACCATGAGCTCATATGCTTTCCTTGTAACGTCCCCAACCCTTCGACCGGTGAAGAGGATGCTACCATGGCATTAACCATCCAGGCTAAGAAACCCCATGAACATGTACACTCATAAAATGGTGAAAAGCTGAAACCGAATGCTTTGAACTAAAACATGTATACATGATTATTTACCATACATAGCGGAAGCAACATACATTCATACAAGCATTCAACATGTTCATCATGATCATTAACAATAAATAGGATTGCAGAAGTAAAAATAGACAAGATTACTTATCTTTATAAAGAAATCGTTCCGCAACCAGCTACGTCGCTGCAACGTTCCACCCAACCATAGGCTAGCACACTCCTAAATCTCTTAGCAATGCTGCCACCCCCGAGCCGGGCATGACTCCCCAAGGAATAAGGAACTAATAGGCTTACACATGGCCAAGGGTAACAACACCACAAGGGTACACAGTTCAGCCAAGCCAACACGGTTGGGTTTATCAGGCGAACAGCAGATCAACCAAGCCAATAGAGTTGGGTTTATCAGGCCATCTAGGAGCTGGGAAAATCTAATGCTAAGCTGGTGAGCTCACTGAAGAGCTGCAAACACCAACACCAGAACCAGCCTGGATTCTAGAACACCCACACACACCCAACACAAGGAAGTCAGTCCCTTCTCTGCAACGCAGTCCCTCAGACCCTGATCTTCCCTCCAATGCTCTTCAAGGGTTGTGGAGAAGAAATCCAGCTCAATAGCTCTGTCTGTCTGGTTCTCAACCCACCAGGTTTATCAAGCACCTCAGGCCCTCATTCACCAACCCAAAATAGTCTGGGGACAAATCCGCTGCATGCAAGCAGCCAAACAGCTATTCAAGCGTTTACAAGGAAAAACATAGTTAAGCCATCGTGGCAAACAACAGCTAACATGCTCATATGAACCCATAGCAAACCAATCTTCAATACCGTCGCTGTGAGACTTACATAAACTAGAAAATGGTTAAAAAAGACACGGCCAACATTCACAGCTCAGCATGGATTCACCGAAAAGATCACCCTGATCTTCTACCAATGTCGCATTGTAGGTATCTCATTCAACAATGCGTGGGGAAAACTGCTCCCATCAATCAGTGGGAAAAATCCCAATAATTTCCGCTGCGATCTGCTATGATGGATGAAAACAATACACAGTCCAATGCGTGGAGGAAGAAATTGGTTCTCTGTGTGGATGGAAAGAATAGAATTATAGACCGACAATTAGTGCTAGAGAGAGGAGGCGAACCCCCACACAATGGATGGTAAAACATTTTATCCCCCGTCCTGCATGAGGAAGACGAACAGCCATTATCCGAGGGAGTGGGCAGAATGGTCCCTACATTGTGGAGAGGAGAGCAAGCGTGGGCGTGGTAGTGGTATTCCTGCCAGCCAATCACTGCCTCAACTAACAAAAAGGAAATAACCAAGGGAGGTGGTGACACATAGTTTTCCCTCGTGACTCAATGTTCCACATCCCCCCCTTTCCTTATCCTTTGGAATCATGCCCCTTCTCAATTTAGTTGCGGCGAACATAGCTTGTTGGGTTATTTAATTAAAATGCGTGTTTACATGATGCCACAATTAAATATATGCCACGTGTCCCGATATACCATCGGTGACCATTCCTAATCAGAAACACAACATAACCAAATCTATGGTGGGGCCTTAGCCTTTAGCTCTGCACCAAGATTATTTACAACATATGTATCCTATGTACTTTAATGTAAGTAGGGTTAAAACTGGGGTATTACATTCCTTGCAGTAACCATGCCTGATTTCTTGTCATACATCCAAAGGAGAGAGTCTTTAAAATTCCCAATATTGATTCCACCATGAGAAATACCTTTGATAAAAGACGTCCAGAGATCAGCCCAGTCACCCCCTAGTTCTAGATCAGAGGCTAAGTAACAACAATTAAAACCTTGTGAAATTTCATCTTGTTTCTAAGCAAGAGCTAGACAGGAAATCCCATAGTCAGCTAGATAATCCCATAGGTCCACTGAGGGTATATACGATGCATCAAGGCCAATAATAGGATCAACACCCAAATGGATTTTCAAACCATTTCCCACCTTCCATCCAAGCTTACAGGTAATCCAAGATAAAATTTTAATAAAAGCATTCCAGAAATACAAAGTTCTAGAGACAAAGAAATTCTGCGATTTGATCCAGTCCTCCAAAGGTCTATTTTTTAGATATTTATGCGCACTGGTCCGGTTCCAAATACCATTCCCCATTAGAAGCTGCCACATACTCTTCAGCCTGAGGGAGATCCTGAACCATTCTAGGTTCTTTATGTCCCAACCACTGAATGCCATAGGTGCTGAAACATTTTTCCAACATGCCAAGCGATATCTCTGATGACCATCGGAGTTCCCCTACAGAAATGAAAAAATGGAGCTCCTCAATGAATTCAGTATAGATCTAGGGCATCTGGCCAGGGAAAACCAATACACTGCTAACCCAGTAAGAATAGATTTAATAAGAACTAATCTACCACCAAGAGTAAGAAGCTTGTAAGTCTAGTTCTTAATCTTATTTTCAAACATTTCCACCATCCATATCCAATCATAGGATCGATACCCCATGGGTTTAAGGCGATATCGCAGGTATTTGAACCCTGAACTGATAGGCGCCATGTTGTAGGGAAGGAGCACAAAAATTCAACATCTAGTATCTTCATCAACATTTTGATACAGGAAGGAAGACATTTCCTTGCTGACGGCCATACCCGTAGTCGAAAAAAATAATTCCATGGATTCTTTGAAAGCACCCCATTCACTGACAGTACCAATCTCGAATAAGATCACATCATCAACAAATAACATGTGTGTTAGAGACAAACTAAGAGAGTACTGAAATCCTTTAATGTGGCCTTTTTGTTGTGCATCCAAAATGATCCTACTGAGGCTCTCAATAATCAGAATGAATAATAAGGGAGATAATGGAAAACCTTGATGGATTCCCCTTAAGGATGTAAAAAACTCGGATCGATTCCCATTGACTAGGAATGCAAAGCATGAACTTGTAACACAACCCATAATCTAGTTTACACTAGTCAAAGGAATGCCAATCTGCAGCAGCGGGAGTCTTAGAAAAGTCCAATTAACCTTATCAAAGGCTTTGAATAAGTCAATCTTTAGTACCAAGACATTTTAATTCTTAGACTTGATAGAGTGCAATACTTCCTGTGTAATGCCGACTGGTTTAGTAATCTACCTATCTTTCAGAAATCCAAATTGTTCTACAGAAATGGCCCTATTCAGTATGGGCTTTAACCTAAGTGTTGCAATTTTGGAGATGACCTTGTATAGAAGGTTACATAACGAGATAGGGTTAAAATCATCAAAGGTGGAAGGCTTTTCACACTTAGGTACCATAGTCAAGAAAGTAGATTTTAATGAACTAGGAACAAACCCTTCAATTCTATCTTGTTCAGCTGCAAATACTAGTTCCTCCCCAATCAGGTCAAAAAAGGCCAAGAAGAATTCAACCAGCCATCCATCCAGACCAGGGCTTTTATCTTTCTTGAACCCCTTTAGTACAACTTCAAATTCCTGAAGAGTAATAGGCTCAAGGAAACCATCCACATCCATATGAAGTTGCATAAATATAATTATTCCTCATTGCAAATAACAAGGAATGGAGGTAAGATTAAACACAGAAATAAAAAGACTAAACCCTATCTAAATTCCTATAATTTATGTTGCTAAATTTTTGTGGTGGCTAGTTATTGAAGTTGTTGTCGGAGAAATCACAGTATCGAAATGACCGAGTCGACGTTTTGGATCCATAACAGGATCCATCTTCAGGACAATGTCGAATGTGAAGAGAGTGAGAATCATTGATAAATACTAGGACCAGGTGGAAAAAGTCTAAGGTCGGCTGCAGAGGCTAGGGTTTGCTAGGTTAAAAAAAAAATTAATTTTAATTTTAAAATCAAGAATGTGCGGAAAATCTAAAAAAGAAAAGGGTATTTAGATTTTCCGCACATTTTCTTTTTTAGATTTTCCACACATTCTTGATTTTAAAATTAAAATTAAAAATTTTTTCAACCTAGCAAACCCTAGCCTCCGCAGCCGACCTTAGACTTTTTCCACCTGCTCCCAGTATTTATCAATTATTCTCACTCTCTTCACATTCAACATTGTCCTGAAGATGGATCCTGATATGGATCCGAAACGTCGACTCGGTCATTTCGATACTGTGGTTTCTCTGACAGCAACTTCAAGTCCTATAATTATTCATTCGCTTGGTTGAAAGGATACCAATTTCCTTGAATCAATTTCAATACTAATAACCACTAAAATAGTATGAAACCATACGTGCCTCTCAAGACATATCCTATTGCTCAACAGTTATCAGTATCAGTATGGAATTCTTCTCTCGAACATGGCAAGTATGCTTTCATACTATTTTAGTGGTTATTAGTATTGAAATTGATTCAAGGAAATTGGTATCCTTTCAACCAAGCAAATGAATAATTATGGAAACCAGTGAAGCTTCATAAATATAATTATTCCTCTTTGCAAATAACAAATAATGGAGGTAAGATTAAACCCATAAATAAAAATACTAAACCCTATCTAAAGTCCTATAATTATTCATTCTCTTGGTTAAAAGGACACCAATTTCCTTGAATCAATTTTAGTACTAATAACCACTAAAATAGTATGAAAGCATACCTGCCATGTTTATACGCGTGCCATGTCTAAGAGAAGAATTCCATACTGATACCGATAACTTGTTGAGAAAATGAATATGTCTTGGGAGATAGGGTTAGCACATATTAATAGATCAAACAATGGAAACACTCTAAAAACTCGACATTCATAGTTGAGGGTTGAGTAACCAAGACTCTGTCACATTAACCAAAGTTGGAATAGTGTCAACTTATAGTATGTAAAGACACATGGAGGTCAGACACACTGATGGAATTTGATGGGAAAAATGTCGGTTTTGTGAATGGTATATTTAACATTTAAATATATTTTTTAAGGACAACAAAATTTCTAAAATGTCATTATATTACTACAAGTAGTATTAATACATTGTATAGAGCTTTCCGATGCATTATGTGGATTGAACAACTACATCTTGAAGCTCTATACAATAGCATAATACATTTATTTTATTTTATAGAAAACTATACTTTCCAAATTCCAACTTCCAAACATACTTTTACTAAATATATAGAAAAATATGTTAAGTTAATATTATTTCCATGTCTTTCCACTTCGCAAGTGTTAGAATTATTAATTATTCCTCACTTGACCATCATAGTCTATTTGTCTTTTCCTAGCTTAGTAGGTCATTGTATCTTTACTAGTGCATGGGGGACACACCTGGGGGCCATCTACCACTAAATGCACCTACATGAATTTAGGAGCTTCAGTTAACAACCCCTATAATTTAGGAACCCTCTCTGAGTGCCACTAGTAGTCTCCAACAATTGACCCTAGTCAGTGTTCTGTTATGTCCAATTATGCTCTGATTCCCATTAGTTAGTTCACTCTCAGTTATCCTAGCAAGAGTTTGCATGATTTAAGGGAGGTAGAGCTCATTTGCTCACTTACCTACATCATTTAACTGGTTGTGAACTAATTCAGTGCTTCAGAGTTGCATTATTGAGATCTAGTGGTGATTTTCTCACACCGAGTTAGCTCCGGAGTCCATCCAGCGTGTTAGATTTGAATCTTATTTTCGGCATTTGAATTCTCTTATTTGTAACACCATTTTATTACATTTATTTACTGATTAATGGATGTGATGTTATTGTTCCAATTATTGGTCTCATGTGTGTTTAATTTTCCATGAATTATTGATCAGAGTTTATTATATTGCGTATCTCTCTTCTACAGTCTTATTTCACATTTGATTTCATTCAGGCCCGAGGATCCATCTTCACAAAATTAAACATGGTATCAGAGCAGGTATCAAAGCCAACTTCAAACCTAGGAAACTTCCATTGATGCACCATAAGCAATTGGGTTCCACATAAATCCTGTTATTATTGCCTTGCTCCCTTTAGATTTTGTCCAAAGAAGTATAGCCAAGTGTGGTGCACCCAGAGAAAGTGCACATGTTGAAGTGGAGAGTGTTTGAATTGGTTTGGTTTGAATTGAAGTGTTTTTGCAGGTAAATTGAATTTTTTTTGAAGAATTAGTTGACTCTTGAAGTTGTAAGATGGAGAATTCAACAACTTTGACACCCAGAATTCTCACACCCTTCAATTATCTTGATTGGAGGGCTAATATTCATAATTATTGCGCAAAAAGGGTTTGTACATGGTCACCATGGGAAGAGAGGTCGAACCCTAGAAATATATTGAAAAATTGAAGTATTTGAACAAGCTTGATGAAGCATTTGACTTCATGTGCATCCATGTCTCCAGAGAGTTACTCTTTCACCTTAAGGGATTAAGAACACAAAAATAAGTATGGGAGAATCTCAAATCCTTGTTTGGAAAGCAGGATGAGTTGAGGGTCCATATCCTAGAGAATGAGATAATAGCACTATAGCCCAGCAGCTTCGAAAATATACAACAAATTTTATTAAAATTCAAATCACTTGTCATACAATGCAAGCAATGTAGGATTGACAAGAAGGATGAGCAATTGATGCTCTCAATTCTGAGCAAACTTGGTCCATAATTTCAAGTGTTCATATCTACCTTTCACTTTGGGAGACTGACTACTTCTAATTAGTGAATTCCATCCCTTGATTCCTTCACTGAGTTTCTAATACAGGAACAAGACAAGATGATACAGATAGGAGACCAAAGAGCCTCTCCAAATATAATATCTTGGCTAGTGAGACAAAGAATGCACAAGCAAGGAAGAGGAATAAAGGAAAAGAAAAAAGGAACATTGAATTTGAACCTAAGGAATATTTTGATCCAGTAGATGAAGCCTCCGACTCTAAGAAGTACAAACATCAAACTCTTTGACAAGGGAAAGTGCTCCTACTGTAAGAAAGGAAACCATACATAGAAATATTGTATGAAGAAGACCATAGATTAGATGTCAAAACTCCTTAAGAAACACAATATTTCCCTCCCTGAAGATGCAAGGAAGGTCGACTCTAGAGGCATGATTGAATATCATGATGAGAGATGCCATGCACTAAATGTTGGTTTTTCAAAATCCCATGCCTTCTTCATTGATTCAGGAGCCTCCAATCACATGGTTGCATCCAAAGAATCATTCTCTTCATTACAACTTACTGATGGTCCAAGTATTCACATGGGAGATGACACTCAAATCCAATATGAAGGAAAGGGTTCAATCAAGTTAGAGCATGGAGTGTTCAAGAATGTACTCTATGTGTCCTCCTTAGTAGCAAATTTGTTGAATGTATACAAGATGACTCATGCAGGCTCACAAAAGTGAGTGTTATTTGGTCCTGACTCGGTCAAGATATCATATATCTCAACTGGAGAACTTATAGTGAAAATTCTTGCAAACCATGACTCCAAGGCATATGAATTCTTACACTTTCTACCATACTCAAATCCAGTGCCATCTCAACTGCCATTTGAAAGGGAAGGCAAATTCATCATATCCAATTCTTTTGCATATGATAGTATTTCCATTAATTTTTTAGATTCAAAATATGAATTTGAGGACCAAGTTGAATCAGTTTATGTAATTGAAGATGAAGTTAAATCGGATCCAGATTCATATCTATTCCCTACTCCAAATCCTAGGCCTAAATGGGATCAAAAGGTTATTGAGGTTGTTGGGAACATGACTAGAGAGTCATCTGACATGAGGAGAACGAGATCTAAATTTCAAAAAGAAATCCTTGCACTATGTCAAGAAAATACACTCCTCCCATAGAGATGCTACAAAGTCCCAAAGAGACACTTCACGATGGTAAGGTCTGATCAACAATTTTGTTCACTGAAAAACAAATTGGATCATGTCACTCTTCCTCTAGAAAGAAGATACAAATGCAACATATCTTCTCCTATCTGTCATCGGATTGGAAGAAGGTGGATAGGTTCACATGCACAGTACCAAAAAACTAGTACTCACAAGAACCATCACACTGCATTACTACTCCACAGAGATGCAGATTGCAGAAATATTTTCACAAGATTTTACTCAAGAAGAATTTTTTTCTCTTAGTTTGAAAGCTTGATCCTAGTTTTTCCTACTTATTTTGAGGGAAGGGGTTTTCCATGAGGTTTTCCCCATTTCCTTAGTTTGTTAAGCAAACATTTTTACATTTAGATTGTATGGGTGACCTTTGGTCTTAGTTGTCAGGTCCTAGGTTTTCCAAGTTAGGATTAAGGGGAGGTGTTAGGATTATTAATTAATCCTCCCTTAACCACAATAGTCTATTTGTATTTTTCTAGCTTAGGAGGTCATTGCCACTTTACTAGTGTAAGGGGGACTCACCTACCACTCAATGTGTCTATCTACATGAGTTTGGGAGCTCTAGGGACCAATCCCTATAATTTAGGAACCCACTTTAAGAGCCACCATCAGTGTCCAATAGTAGACCCTAGTCGGTGTTTAGTGATGTTCAGTTATGCTTTGATTCTGATCAGTTAGTTCACTCTTAGTCATCCTAGCGTCAGTTTGCATTATTTAAGGGAGGTAGGGAACATTTTCTCACCTACCTACATATCTTAACTGGTTGTGAATTGATTCAATGATCTGGAGTTGCATTAGTGAGCTCTAGTGGTGATTTTCCCACACCAAGTTAGCTTTGGAGTCAGTCTAGTTTGGTAGATTCAAATCCTATCTTAGGCATTCAAATTCTCATATTTGTAACACCAATATATTACATATTATTTAATAATTAATGGATGTAATTTTATTCTTCAAATTATTGGTCTCATGTGTGTTTAATTTTCCATGAATTATTTACCAGAGTTAAATTTTTTGAGCATTGGTTTTCATTGATGAAAAACCATTAATGACAAAGGAGTAATTAAGATTGATGATATTCCCAAATGTAGGTGACATCACAGACGTTCATTGGCGTGCCACGCCTCGGCCTGTGCACCTGCCTCGTGGCGAGTAGCATGTTCCCAACATGTCTATCAACCAAGGCATCATGAGCTCCTAGATCTTTCGAAGCTCCTCACACATGGGTGATGAACTGCATGTCTCTTCGGCACCTGCGATGATGGTTGGAGACACCCTATACTCCTCCTAGATTTCATGGCTTCACAGGGTTATTCAATGTGTGCAGGTACTTTTGCATAATAGACGGAGGATATGTGCATCATGGAGAATTATTTCATCATCCTTGTTGGGTTTCACTCGGCTCTGAGAAATTCTGGGTTTTCTAATCATTTGGAAATTTGGCCTTCACCTCAAGATGGCACCTTTGTTTTTTTTTGGTTGGGGTTTCTCTACAGTGCACAGCCTGCAAATTTCAGCAAGGCAAGGTTCAGCCCTATTATCATGTTGAGATAGAGGAAAATTCCATGTCAAGCTAGCTCAGGAAAGGGTAAATCTCAGCATGGTTGCAGCCTGTAGGTCACTACAGACTATGAAAACCATATCTCTTCATAGGTCCGCATTCTCGTTGAACACTGGGAGGCCAAGGTCCTCAACCAGAAGCTTGCTTCGGGTCAAGGAGGTAGTCAGGTAAATAATTACTGGCTCCTTAAAAATATGTTATGCAATCTTGTCAAGGACATGCTCAGCAAATTTTTCAATGCCTGTGACTCTATACTCACCATGAAAACCAAAATGGCTGAAATCAACTCTCATCTCATGGCCCTAGACAATACGTTCGCATGGAAGGGCACGGTTGGCATCATAGGACATGGCAGTCTAGGAGGAGGTGGCAGTGGACTAGGAGGAGGTGGAATTGGAAGTGCGACAGGGGTGTTGTGCATGTTGGTTGTGGTGGAGGTGGAAATGGTAGTGCGACATGTTGCACAATTGTGGCTCCACAGGCGTTGCCTTTTCCCATCCCCTCGACGGTGGAGCTGCTCTTCAAACATATGAATAACATGATAGCCTAGTAGCCAGAACAAGAACAACAGCCATTGCAACTTGATCTTGAGGCCGCTACCAACACGTTCATCCCTTCGCAGGAAGAACGATGGGCTTGCCCCATCATTGAGGAAAATATCTCGTCCTAAAGAATGCTCTCATCATCTACAAAAATGACTCATCATTTCAAGTTTATTTGCAATAGTTGTCAAGTATGTCTATGTCTTTGCCTGTTTTTAAATTTGATCCATGTAACTATTTCTATTTCTGTCATGTTGTCAAGACTCAGTACTCTGCTAGTTTTATAATCATGAACAATTTCATCTCTGGTTTTCATAGACGGACCTCAGTTTTTTAGAGGCTTGGATGGTGGCTTCACCGCTTGAGAACTCCTTTGTTTAGGGTTAATTTTGTACATTTTTTCTTTATATTTTAATAGAACTGTGCAGCTTACAAAAAAAAATTAAGATTGATGATATGGACAAAGGAGCAATAAAGGGCGATTGTTCAAGGAGTAACAAGGGGGAACGACATGGCAAGAATGGCATGGGACTTTGAGCAATGAAGACATGAATGGGAATTGGAACACCAAATGGTCCAAATGACCCATTTTGTGGTCATTTGTGACTTGATGGGTCCATGGAACCCTTAGATGTTTTGAGTCATGAAAACTACACTTGATCACACTCTTGAGAAACCCAGGACATGATGACATGTCATAGCTAGAAGATACGAAGAAGATGAAGTAGAGATGATGTTGGATCAATATTAAAATAACTTGAAATAATTTTTTAAAAGCATAAACATGTTTCCCTGATAGTTTTCTTACAAGTCGGCTTCAACTAAAAATCAAAATCAAATTAAAATTAAAATATTTATCTAGTGGGTCGGCCGAAATCAAGTTTAATTTTTTCATGGAAAAACTAGTATAAAAAGAGCCAACGCTCTTATTCTTTTGTGTGCAATTCAATGAAAGTGGGTGACTACTCTGAGGTTTCTCAAGCACATAAACAGGTCTAAGGACCAGCAGAAAAAAAATGGAAAATTCAATGGAATGTGTCAATTTTGACAGACCTATGATTTTTTGGTGATATACCTTCGTGAGGCAGTCGCGGGAATTGGTGAGAAGATGTAGCTCTGAGGCGATTCGGTGGTGTATGTAAGCTCCATGCAGCTCATCTTTTTGATGAAATATCTTTTATATCCTCTTTTTATCTCTGATCTTTTGGGCATGTAAAACTCGATGATATCAACTCTATTTTTTTGGTGCAATATGCTATGATATTTTTTGGTTGGAAGATTGTAGAAGTTCAACAATGCAAGAGATCAGATCATGGATGTTTTGCACTTTGAAATCATAGCTATGAATCTCCTTAATAAATTATGAAGATCACAGCAGTAAATACCCCAGATGGGTTTAATATTGTTTTGGGGTGTATCGAATTGGTTCTCTTGGATTTTGAGATTGCAGGCAATGTTCATTGCTGATATTATGAGATCGCAGGTGTTTCCTAAATTACAGATTAACTTTTGCTTGGGTTCTAAAATAGTAGGAGTTTCGTTATTGCACCCTAATATTACAAGGATTATTTGATTTCAATCGTTGATTGTGGGCTGTCGCAGAAGGGTTCTAAATTTACACCAAGGTTATGAACTGTAGTTTTATCTCTAAAATTGAATATATGTCAAATAACACATCACTGGTGAGATATTGTTCCAAGATGCAATTGGGTAAGAAAGTTCGATGTGAAACAATAGATCTGGGTCTTCTCTAAGTTTGATAATATAACCACATCATAGCATATTTGGTGGATAACGGGAGATTTATCTTGGGTGTGCATAGGACAAACAAAGGTAAACAGAGGAACGGTCCTTAAGGTGAAAGAAGTATGACATGAGAAGGAAACCCATGACTTGTGTTGAACTTAGTCAAGCACTTATTTCAAATAGAATCTAGTATGATATGACAAAAATAAGCAACATAGATTGTTTTAAAGACAGATCTATTGAAAAAGGAAGTATAGAATTGACATATGATTTACAGTGGGGTCGTGAACAAATTTTATTCAGACTAGCATGATATATTCTGCAGCAGCTTTCATAAGAGCAGTGATGTTGGCATAGTTCCTTGAAAAGTAACTATGTTGAAGACTCACATTGTGAAACTCTAATAGAATCAACACTTTGTGATTTGTGATAGAAATGATACCTGGATTTGACAGTGACAGTGATCCAATCCGTGCCCAGGTGCACATTGGGGACAACACTAGACTAAATGAATCGAGTATTGTTATGGCAGAAGAATATAAGAAGAATCAACAAAGTAGGAATCACACTAGGTCAACAAGAATTATACACACAGACAATAAATAATTCAAACCAAATTATTACTTCTTCTCCATGAAATATGGAGGAATAAGATAGATGATCAGAAAGATATCTATATTAAATAATGTACATGCTTATATAGGATGTTGAGTTGCTTGGGTGAATACCCGCTACGTTCAGTTACAAAGAAGTTATAACAGTTCAGAAGCTCCATTGTCGTATAGCATGTTGGTATGTTATATGTCGAAGGAAGACCTGTTGAGGGAGGCTAACCTATTGAAGGCGAACCTATGGAAGGAAAACCTGTCGACTGAACATGTCAAGGCAGACCTGTTGAGGTGAACCTCTTAGCTATTATTTGGATTATTCCTCCTTCCTTAAGAAACAATGGTCTCCATTGTGTATTCATTCAGGTGAGGAAATTTCTTGGAAAATTCATTATCATAGTACCATTTTCCTTGTGTGGGGGATTGTCCAACTTTAGCCACTTGAAACAAGGGAACGGAGTTCCTCCTTGTAAGGCGTATGCATCGTCCCATAATGGTGTCATAAAGAAGAGGTTCCTCGACATCTGGATGGATGTATTTGGGTTCTATTATCTACAAGTTTTTTTATTCAAACAATGGTGCATGGTATGGTCGAAGTAGATCTTGATTGAAAACTAGATGTAGGCCAAGGCATGCAGGAATGTCAAGATGAAAATAATTTTCTCCAATATTTTTAAGGATACTATATATACCACATCGTAGAGGTTTCATCTTTATGTATGGACCAGTGAATCGCTCCTTCTTTAGATGTAACCAAACCTGATCCCCAATTCAAAATGAATGAGGAATATAATGCTTGTCATGTCAGGCCTTAGATTTTGCATTTGATCATTGCAACATCTCTCGTTCTTGCTTATGAATGTTGTATATTTTACATATGAACTTCAATGCTTTCTCCACTTCTTGTCCTTCGAATTCAGTGTCATTCGACCATGTCGAGGAACTGATTAAGTTGATAGCGGCAGAGGGTTGAAATCTGTAACAAATCTCAAATGGGAACTTGTATGTAGAGCTGTGTTAAGCACGATTGTAGCTGTGATGTATGTATGGAAGGTTGCCATCCCATGTTCGATGATGTTTGTGGTTGTACATGCGAAGCAATGGTACGACTAATCGATTTACAACTTTCATATGCCCATCTGCCTACGGATGGAAGGCTTTCGACAAAGAAATTCTTTTATCGAGCCATTTCCAAAGAGTTTTCCAAAATATGCTGACAAATCTAGCATCTCTGTCATAAATAATGGTCGTCGGGAGGCCATAGTGTTTCCACACATGTTCAAAAAAGATCTGAGCACTTTGTTATGTTGTCGTAGTCTTCTTGCATGGTATGAATGTAGCCATATTGGAAAATATGTCAACTACTACTAATATCGCGTCATGTTGATGTTTGGTAGTAGGATATCCCATCAAGTAGTCCATAGAAATATATTCCCATGGTCGACTAGGAACTGGAAGGGGTGGGTACAGTCCTTGTTGTCGATTCAGCGGTTTAGAAATGGCATGAACTATGCACGATCAAATGTACTTGTTGACGTCCGATTTAAGTGAAGGCCAGTAGAAATACTTTTGAAGGATTAAAAATGTTTTTGTAACTCCAAAATATCATGTAGTATTATTGTAGTGCGTGTCTGAAATCAGCTTCTATCGGTGCTCAACGGTCGATAAAAAACACTTTCCAAGCTTATATAGCAAGGTGTCTTTCAGGAATCAGTGAATAGTTGTCAACTTGTCAGTCTGAAGCTGTCGATAGATTGTAGAAAAAACGCAGTCTACCGAATATAATTGCGGCCAATTAGTGGTTTCATAACCCTGCATACTCATCACTGTAGATAGTAGAGTAATGGGTGGTCTGCTAAGACAATCAGTTGCGGCATTGAATTTTCCTTTTCGATACTTAATTACCAACTAAAATTGTTGTAGGGAATTAATCCACTTGAGTTTTCAGGTTGTATGTAGTTTCGACTGAGTCAAAGCAAACTGCAAAGGTTTATAGTCAATGAATATGATCATTTAATTGCCAAGAATGTAGTGTCTCCATTGCTTAATATCTTGCACAATGGTGTACAGTTATTTTTCATACGTCGAGTACCTTCTAACAGTGTCACTGAAAGTCTTAGAATGAAACACGACTGGTGACCTGACTGAGTGATCACTGTGCTGAGGGTATATTCAAATGTATCTGTTTGAATCTCAAAGGGCTGATGCAAATCAGGTAACACAAGTATTGGTGTAGTACAAAGCTTATTTTTTCTTTGTTGAAAAGCTTGTTGTTGTGTCGGTGTCCATTTGAAGACATTTTTCCCATTTCCTTTCATCAACTGATTCAAAGGCCATGTGATGTGACTGAAGCCAAGTATGAACCATCGATAGAAATTAATCAAACCAAGAAAACTTCTTATTTCTTCAATGTTTTGAGGAATGAACCAATCTTTGAGGATCTATATTTTTTCTGGGTCGACATGAATACCTACAGAATCAATTACATACCCCAAATACTTGATGTTGGTCATCGCAAATGAGCATTTGTCGATGTTCAGATATAGTTGATGTTGTTGGAGAGTGTCGAAAACTTGTATATGTTTGACATGTTCTTCCCATGAACAAATAAAACTAAAGATATTGTCGAGATAGACAATGACACATTTACCTATGTGTTACAGCTGATTTTACCACACATGGTAGATCACACATTTATGGCCTTCCCTTTCCCTCTGTAGACTCTTTGAACCCCATGGACTATTTTTGTACCTTTGATGTTTCCATGATCATCCCTAAAAACACATGTTATTTTCGATACATGACATTTTAACCCTTTCTCACATATATACACGGATATAACCCTTAAACCTGCGTACATCAGGATGTGTGCAAAAGGCTAAATATTTTTGGAGTTTTCCTTGATGTGGATCCGAATCACTTGTCTCTTGGCCTTCCATATGCCTTGAGATCACTCGGATTCAACCTTCCATTACCCCATTGAGGAACTATATAAGGAGCCGTTTGGATACATTGAAAGGGGAGGAATTGAAGAGCAAGAAAACTATAGTCCATTGTTGCCATAGCTTATACTTGAGTTTGCATCCCTTTGTCCCTTGGTGCACTTGGTGTTATTCCCAAGCTTACGTTTTCTTGTGAGCTTGCTATCGAGAGATGGAGGATTAAGGTGGTGGAGGCCTAGGTGGAGGACTCAGTTTCTCCGGTTCGCAGACGTGCTGACAGAGGTTGTCATTCTTGTAATCTCTGATTTATATTAATAGAAATATCTTTTCCTATCCAATGATGTGCATTTAAATGAATATTGAATCCATGGATGCTTTTAATTGCTTATACTTTATTGATTATATATGCTAGAGTAGGTCTAACACCATTATATAGCATGCTTGTCTTGTTTGTTGATTGTTGAGAAAGCAAATTGATAACGCAAGTGGGATTGGAAAAGCTCAACGGGGATCTACATAAACCATCCAGAATACCATATGTTTCGAGATCCTTTAGTGTTAGATGTTTATTTCTCTTGCATATTGGGAAGGGATTGATTTTTGCGGTTACTCTGTCTGTTGTGGTACCCTAAGCCATAGGAAGTTTTCTCCGTAACACTATGAAAGGTTGTAGAAGGTCATCCATATATATCATGAATGTTATAGGTGCATTGGTTAAGCTGAAAGGAATGACTAACCATTCAAACAATCCTTCCTTGGTATTGAAAGTTGTTTTACATACATCGGTGGACTCTATTGGAATCTAGTGGTATCCCAACTTGAGGCGAGTTTCGCAAAGAACTTAGCACCTTTCAGATTGTCAATGAGTTCATTAATCCATGGAAGAGGGTATTTGTTCTTCACTGAAATTTTGTTGAGAGCCCGATAGTGGATGCACATGCACCAAGTCTCGTATTTCTTTAGAACTAGGATGGCTAGACTTCGACACGGAGAGGATTTGGGGTGTATATGACCCTTGTAGATCAAATCCTAGATTTGTCTATGAATCTCTTCATTTTCAAGAATGGATCTTCTATAAACAGATGTGTTAGGTAATGAAGAACCATGAACAAGTTCAATGGAGTGTTTTACCTAATAGTACAGTGGTACTCCGTCTTGTGCTTGAAATATGTTCTGGTATTCTTAAAGAATGATGTTGATTTATTGTTATTGTCAGGAGCTGCGTTGGTCGGTGAGTCAACTTGTTGCTGCAGTATTCCTAGAATTCTGAGGATTTATCATGATTAATGAAAACTTTTGAGCATGATTGATAAGATTCTTTGTTTCTTTGGAAGATATCATAGAAACCGTTGAAGTGGTTTGTCGCTCTAGTATGACATACCATTGATTTTGGATTTTGACATTCACCTTCTGAGGTCATGACTAATATGTACCGTGTCAATCCCATAGGTAGGGTTTACCGAATAGGGCATCAAATATGGAAAGAGGTGCCACATAAAAGAGTACTTCAACTTCAAAAGGATTAATGAAGTAGGTGATTCTGCATTGTCGTGTGATCCTTAGTTCATGTCTATCCTTCATCCAACCGATATTGTAACGCTGAGGATGCAGAGTGGTGACATGACCTAATTTCTTCACAATATCTTCTGAAACAAAGTGCTTTTGGCTACCATTATCTACAATCAGATGTAATGGATTGTTCTAAACCCATATCCTTGTATGGAATAGGCACACTCATTCCTCCTCATCGATGATGTTCAAGGTTTTCAGAGTGATCTAGGTCAAAGCCAAGAGAGCTGATGCATCTGGATCAGATTCTACCAGGGTTCTGTCGGACAAGTCGAATGTCGACAATTTTTTCGAAAATGTATTCTAAGCTTTTCATTCTGATGTATCATGCCGTGATGAACTATGATAATCACACCATTTCCTAGTAGGAGCTTGTTTGCTACAATCCCTCTTGTCTTTCTGAAAGTTCTTCTTTCGATGATTGGGATTTGGTGGAGACGACTAAGAAGGACTCTTAAACTTGTTGGAGTCGATTGGTGACTTCTTTTCAATGTTTGACCTGATGGCTTGTTTGCAAAATGTATTTTTTCTTTATGTTTAGCTTCAAGCTTGATGTTTAGTGAAATGCATTCACAAGTGTACTAACAATCAGAAACTCCATCTCTTCCTGAATGTATCGGGATAAACTGCTAACGTACTTCAGGACAAGCAATTTCTTTTCTTCTTGGACGCCAAGTCTATCCATGAGTCGATAGAACTCATCGATGTAACTCTATATGGACTGGTCTTTCCATTGCCTTAGTTGTTGGCACTTCTTATACTGTTGTTCAAGATACTTGGGCGGATAGAACTCCTTTTGTACATATTTGAAAAATTTTACCCATGTGTCGATGTGGTCTTCTCCTTTTTCCAACTTTGTCGATAGATTCTCCCACTAGCAGTGTACATAGGTTGACATCTTCAAGGACGCAATGGTGATCTATTCTGCTTCGGAGAGTTGATTCACCATAAAGTACGATTCCAATTGTTGTATCCAATTGTCGACAGATTTTGCATCAATCTTTCCTTCAAGGTCTGGTATGTCCAGATTCATTTTCACTTTGAAGGGGTTGATTTTATCAGAGTGAGTTTGTGTCATGGATTCTCTGTAGTTCACAGTGACTCTCATGATAATCTCACTGAATTGGGTGAACATTTCGGTTCACTGGTGAGCCAGTTCTTTTTCTATGAGTTGTTATGTATCGTCAATTACATGTCTATTGTCTTCTTCTTCAACCATCTTTTCTAAAGTCAAAGGAAGTGCCCGCTTGTGTTTTTGGTTTTGTGAGCATGTTTGAACAGGAATAAGTTAAATAACTTCGATGCAAGTGCTTATGTAACTTAAGCTCTGAACGAAATATTGCTCTGATACCAATGATCCAGGTCATTCCCAGGTGCATGCTGGGGACAACAATCTACTAAATGAATCGAGTATTGTTATTGCAGAATCATATAAGAAGAATCATCAAAGTAGGAATTACACCAGGTCAACAAGAATTATACACACAGACAATTGGCTTCGAGAGCCACTCAAATTTGTCCATTGTATTATAAATTATGTATGATAATAATATGATAGGTAATCATCACCTTTCACATGTGTTGTTCCAGCTATTTTATGTCTCTTTGTTTTCTCTTTCATATTTTTTCAAACACTTTGATGGTGAAATTGTTCTAGCTCCTAGATCTAGTTTGAGATGCAATTCTCACACCACTCAAGCTAGAATTCCTATGTTAAATGGGATCCACCTCTTGCAATCCCAAATCTATGGAAAGACTAATGTTTTGGATGGATTATAAGTTCAATATACTTTTCCATATACTTCATAGGTCGAATTTTGGATGAAGTGTAACTTACATGAGCAAGGAAGATCCAAATGGGTAGTTTCATGGACACTTGGCTATATTCCCCTTACAATTATGACATTTATGACACCAATGATGGATATTCTATAACAATTATGACACAAGTCATATCTGAACGCTAACATTTGACATCTCTGACATATCAGGTTGAAATAGAGCATCCAATAGAGCTCTCATGTGATTTGGAGAAGCCCAATGGGTTCCTACTCATTTTGGGAGAAGATGGAAGGTGAAGAGAGAGGCCACATGGCATAGCATGAGAAGCCACACCAATTCGACTTGGATTTGGTTTATAGATGTATTTGGAAGATGAGGAGACCATTAATGTTTATAAAATATAGGGACCATCCTTGAGAAGGGGTTTTTTGATCAGTTGTGAAATTTGTTGTTGTGAAGAGAGAGAGAGAGAGCTAGTGAGTGACTAGTTCATGCTTGAACCAATTTCAAGGGTGAAAGATTCCCATCCTAATTGGTGATTGGAGAGGCCACTCAGGTATTTAAAGGATATTCAAAGGATTTATAATATACATGTGCAGCTAGAGAATCTCGTGGACACTTCAGGATTCAGCTCATTCCCCCTCCCATCTCACATTCTTTCACCATATTTCAGCCCGATGGAGTGAGGCGCACTTAGTGAGCCAATTATATTTTTGAGGGATATCCTATTGATCAATAATTTTCCATTATGATTTAAATAATATGATCTCTCTTTTCATTAATTTATCAGGTCAAAAGGCCAAGATATTTTATATATTATTGATCAGTAATAAATAAATAGTGCCATTTCCCACTTCTTTGTTGCAAACTCTTATAATATTGGTATATTTGAATGGTTGTGTAAAATATTTGTTATTAATGCATGAATGGAATGTAAATAAATCATATTTTAGGTTTTATATTCATTAACTGATATTTTGTGTCCATTGGGTCAAATTCCATAACCATTGGATTAAATCGCATCTCATTTCCCCAAGGGTTTAAAACTAGTTTTTATATATCTAATGGAATTAAGTGATAATAACCATGGGTGTTAGATTGGTTAAGAATATGAGTCCATTTTTATTTCCTATACACATCCCCTGCCTCAATTTTAGAATTTGAGTTGGTTTCTGTACATTAGGGAGGACATTCCAGCAATTACCCGGGGGGATTTCTATCTTGTTCAGAATTTAGTACAAAATTGAAAAAGTGATTGGAGGGACATAATACATCCCTAAAAATAATAATTAATTTATTATATCATTCATACACATTCTATGAATATTTGGGAGGAATTGGGCCAGCTTGGAGACCAAGACACTAAGACTAGTCAGGAGCAAAAATTGTGAAAAATTAGAAAACTGGGCATTTTAGTAAAATTTTAAAAAAGGGACATTACAAGTGGTATCAGAGAATGGTATTGAACCTGATGGTTTTAAATAGGGTTCAAGTTAATAAACCATCATCCTTAGAATCTGAATTGGAAGGTGCGCAGCTTGTAGAAGAAGAATTGGGAAAAAAAGGGCACCTTGGACTAAAACTATGGCTCACGAGGGAGAAAACCACACCAAGAAGAAAATGGAGTATCTCCAACTTATAAGACCTTTGTTTGAAGAAATGAAACAAAATATAGTAGTGATATCCCAAAAGATAACAAAAGGATTCAAATTGATGGCCAGTCAAATGGAAAGCAAAGGGATAACAGGAGATAGTGGTAGTTCAAAATCAGTAGAAAATAAGACAATGGGTGAGCACATTTTCTCACAAACAAGACCTCATAATAGACCCCATGAATTAAAGAGCACACCAATTATGACTGCACCTAAATTTATTACTCCCAAATAATATACTAACATTCAATTTGAAATTGATACAATGACAAAAGATTGGGCGGATTTGGATGAAGAGTGTAGGAGGAGTAAAACATTTGAACAGTACTTCACTATGGAAAACAAATTCAGAAAGAAGGAGGGAAATAAATCTTTGTAATAAAATAAAGAATTGAATTGTGCCATAGGTAAAGTTCCACTCCCTACTTTTGATTGTTCATCTCAAACCTCTGCTAACACTTGGGTGCAGAAATTGGATGTGTATTTCCAGTTGAATCCAATGGTGGATGAAGATGCTTTAAAAATGGCTATTTTGCACTTGGAGGGAGATGAAAATGAATTGTGGTTCCATGGCCTAAAAACCTTGGGTCATGATCAGGTCAAAACATATGGTGAATTTTTTGGCATGGTATTAGAAAGGTTTGAGCAGAAAGATCCAGAATTGTCTTTCAAAGAACTAGCACAATTGAAGCAGGTAGGGACTCCTATTGAGTATATGTTGGAATTCCAAAGATTATCAGTTAAGGTGGATGATGTATCTATGAAAAGGATAGTATTGTTGTTTACTGAAGTTTTTGCAGATCCCTTAAAAGGTTTGGTCAAATCCCACAAGCCTACTAACTTAAATGATGCAATGAGCTTGACTAGAGACCTTCAAAATGTGCTCCCTAGAACAAGATTTCCTCCCAAGCCTAAATCCAGATTTGAAAAAGGCCTTGGGAAAAGGATGAACCTGATAGGAATTTTTGGAAAATAGATACATATGAAAATAATAATAAATAAGTACAAAACAGTGATGAACTTCGAAGGAAAATATTGTGCTTTACATGCTTCCAACCATAGACACCGACGCATAAATGTGCTAAAGGAAAAGCTCAATGCATAGAACTATTTTCTGATCATGATTAGTATGAGGGGGGTATGGATGAATAATGGCACATTTCATATCAGGAGGATACATATGAGACAACAGCTAAAGAATAAAAACAAGACTAAAATCATCCCTCACTGGACAAAGCAAGAATGGCAGTACTTTCAGCAGTTCCTCGCTCTCACACTATTCGATGCATGGGTGTGGTATTGGGACAAAGAGCTTCAGTTTTGGTAGATGGAGGAGCAACACATAATTTCATTGATGCATAGATGGTTTAGAAAATAAAAATACCAAGTAAACCATTTGATGGCTTCACAGTTGTCATCCCAGGTCACAACACAATGCAATCCAACACCTAGATTCCAAAGATGCAAGTCACCATAGGTAACTATACTTTTGTTGATAGTTTTTATGTGGTTTATGTTGCTGATACTAATATATTCTTGGGAGTGCAATGGCTGTATTCTATAGGATAGAATTCAGTAAATTATCAAATTCCTAAAATGAAATTTCAAGATTCAAAAGGTGCACTAAGGGTTGTGAGAGGGCAGCACACTCACCCAAAACTGGAAGTAAATTGGAAAAGTATGAGATCTATATTGATCCATGGTGATGTATAATGGACTCCTGAATGTTATGTCACCTCTCCCATGACAAAAATCAGAGTTGTTAAACACATAAAAGAGATAGAGACGCTTTTGCACAAATATGAAAAAGTTTTCAAAGATCTTCCACATGGTAGACCACCTGATAGTGGGGTTGAGCATAACATTGTTTTAGAGAAGGGTGCTTCAACCTTTTAGATACCACCTTATGGACATACCAAGAATTTCAGAGATGAAATTGAGAATGCCATTTAAGAATTCTTAGAGTTGGGACTCATTAGACCAAGCTTTAGCCCTTATGCTTCTTCAGTAGTATTGGTAAAGAAAAAAGATGGAACTTTGAGTATGTGTATAGACTTTAGAGATTTAAACAAGAATACCATCAAGAATAGATATCCTATTCCTAGGATTGATGAGATCATGGATGAGCTATTTGGAGCTAAGTAATTTTCCAAGATTGACCTTAGATATGGCTATCACCAAATTCGGATGAAGGAGGAAGATGTCCAAAGACTGTTTTTCAATGTCATTATGGTCACTTTGAGTTTCTTGTTATGACATTTGGGTTGACTAATGCTCCAGACACATTTCAAGCATGTATGAATAGAATCTTTTTCAAGAATATTATAAGGTTTTTTTTAGTATTTTTTGATGATATTTTCATTTACAGTAAAACTTGGGAAGAGCACTTGCAACACCTAGAGGTGGTGTTGAAAACTTTGCAAGAACAATATTTGTATGCTAAGATGTCTAAATGTGAATTTGGAATGACAGAACTATTATATATTGGGAACATTATTGGGAAATATGGATTGAAAGTGCAGATGGAAAACATCAGGGCCATCTTAGAATGGCCATCACGAAAAAACATCACAGAATTAAGAGGTTTCATTGGAATATGTACATACTACATGAAGTTTGTGAAAGGATTCTCCAAGATGACTTCTCCACTCACTGAATTGACTAAGAAGGTTTTATCCCTAAAGTTGAACCTAGACTACAGGGGTTCAAGCTTAAGGAAATCTTTTTCAAAAATGTACAAATCAATGAAATCAAACTGAAAAACAAGCTGGTATGAAATTAAAGCTATTGGAAAAATCACACAATTATGAATCAACTAGGCTGGTATGTCAATCAGAACTATAAGAGAATAATGAAATCATGTAGTAACTATATAACATAAAACCAAACACAAGGTCCAATATCTCACTAACTATGATCATAAAGTCATGAAATGAAACTGCCTCTATTTTCTGAAAGTATAAAGGATAATTGTACTTCAAAATAAGAATCAGTGTAATGGAATTATATGGACCATATACATGACAAATTATAAGAAACACAACTCATAACATACATAGGCAAATCATAATCATGCTCATTCAAGATAGAACCTGTATTGAAGCTGTAGAGTATTTATGTTATACAGACAGTGATCAAAACTGGGCTTTCATAACTCCAAAATTGCCAACCTCTGTCTCCTCTTGTGTCCCCCTTAAATACAAAATAATGCTTTCTTTAAACTAACCATAAGATCCTATATCTAAGGATCGAACCTCCTCAAAAATAGGGAAGTCAATCCCTTTTAAAAAGTATTTAAGTACAAGTGTAATAAATCTCTCAAATAAACAACATAAGTTCAAAAGCAAACTACAATTTAACTTCTAAAGGTTTCTAGAAGCCTCTGGTAGTGTAGCTAAGTCACTCAAAACCTGTGAACGCTTCTGCAATCTGGAGAATTCAGCATCCTTATTGTCCTCCTTGTTCTGAGATTTGACTTGTTCCAGCTGCTTCTGAATGGCTCGTTTCTCCCTTAGAATATCTTTGGAAATTATCAGCAACTTTTGGTATTCTGTCTCTTTGTCCTCCAGATCTTCAGGAAGTCTCTTGTTGGCCACCATCAATTTTTCATTTATGTCTTCCAGATACCTGGTTTTCTCTTTATATGTTTGCAAAGACTTCCTACATTGGCTTAGTTCTAGAGATATTTCCAAGTCTTATTTTCTTATATGGACTCCTTCTTCCTATAAACTCTTTGATGTTGAACCATCATCTGGATTATCCTGCTTGTCTGTGCAAAAAGCTTCTGGTATAGAGCCTGCTACGCCTTGAATATCAATAAACCTTTCATTATCTACACAGTAATGGTCCTTTGCTGTATGTATAATTTCTTCACTACCAGCATCATCTAACACTACAACATCCATGGCATCTTCATGTGCTGCTCTTTTCTCTATCTGCATCTTCTTCCTTAACCTGGTTCTTGGCTTCTCTGTCTTGAATAACTGTTTACAAATTTTATTCTTTGAAGCTATACTTTTCAGCATATCACTGAGTTTCTTAGGGTTTTCATTTATGCAGGAAGCTTCAGGGCACAAGCCTTCCTGGATGGGTTTCTTAGCAGTATTCTTTTCTTCTTTCTCAACAATCTGAACTGGTTTTTTAGGACTTGTTGTTTGTTGGTCAGTATCATCTATAATTCTTTTGCCGTTGTCTATAGGGTTGTCTTTAAACCCTAGCTCTGTTAACAGGGATTCCAATGTTCTTCCCTCCTTTTGCAACTGAGCTAAAATCAATAGTTTAATTAAGCCTTGGTGATAGACAGAGCAAGAAGTATGATCGGGATGGATTTGAACCTTGGAAATCATCTTTTGGAGGCTTTTTAGTAAATAAAACGGGAGATTCACCTGTATGCTTCCATTAATGTGCATTAGCAATTTTAGATGGAATTTTAGCACTCTATCATACCTACCATCGCATGTGATGTAATTTTGTATAATCTCCAAAGGGATCTTCCAGCCTGGCTTCATTTCGCTGACATGGACGTTGTTTTTCCAATCTAGCTTTTCACCTCCTAGCATCAAAAATTCATTGAAATCACCTTGGAAATCCTGTTGTTTAAACCATTTTTCCCCCTGTTCCGGAACGTCTATTGCCTCAGCAATAGAATCCTCATTTACCCTAACTGTTAGGCTTTCTAGCTGAACTCTTTCATCTCTATAATTTTCAATAAATAACATGGTCACGTGTGAGTGGTAACCTTGCAATTTCTCACAGAAATTAAACCATCCTGCTTTCTTCATTAGTTTAGCAGACCTGGGAAATTTCATTATCCAGTCTGTATTGTTTGGCTCTAACCTCCAAATGAAACCTCCTGGTTTTCTTTTCACTATAACCTCTGGCTCTTCCTTGTCTGCTGCCTTCGACATTTAAAACCCTAAAAAATTGCAACTTTGTTGTATAGACAGACTGGGATTTAAATCTCAGTCAAAACAGCACACCCACTAAACTTTGCTGCAGTTACCTCTGTGGCAGGGCTTCACTCCATGCTAGCTCTGGCCTGTCAATAATACACCTATGCTTGTGCTAGTCTTAATTAGATTGATCTGCAAGCCTAACAAAGTGAAGATGACAGTGAAGATAGAACCCAAGGCCTCGTCGGTCTTACCCTTAAGCCTCTGTCAGTAATGCAAATCAACAAAACCTTTACAATATACTACCCCAAACAGGGAATTCTTTGCTGTAACCGCTTTCTCTGAGATGCAGGGAAGTGTATACGATGTAATCCAGGCCCTCAAACATAAAATCTATCAGGGTTTGAAAACAAACCCTAGCTGCTTGAAACCCTAATGTTGTTGCTCGTGACCAATGAAGATTGACAGTATACAAACAGGTCTCCGACTATCCTTCTCCAGTTAACCAGCAAAATAATGAGATAGATTTTTAGGGAAAAGAGTGCATTAAGTCGATTCTGGCGTGATCAATACTAACATTCATTGCATGTAATGTTCAAATTTCAAAATGATAACAGGTGTACCATTTCATAAATGACATGATAAAACCCATCATTTTATGGACATAGGCACCTTTAACACACATTCATACCGAATGCCAATTAATCATGAATATAACCAAAGTTTATTAACCCTTTATACTCCATGGTATTTATAAACAACCAACTTTTTAATGAAATACCCTTTGAAATTCTGCTATCAGTAAGTAAAATGCTGCCAGTTCATGAAATGCTCCTGGTTTGGATAATGCTACCAGCTTTAACAATTCACCGTATAACATACAATCTCTTGCACATACATAGGTTCGTAACTAATGAATGAATATTTTGGTGATTCAGTATAATAAAAGAAACCATAATGGCGTTCAATCAAACATAAGGTGTAAAACAAAGCAAAATTTACAAAAAATAAAAACACATCACAATCAAAGATCTTAAAACAAAAAGGTGAAACAACCTTAGAGATAACAGAAGGATTGCATATATGTGGTAGTGGATAGATTGACTAATTTTTCTCATTTATTTTCTGTTACATCCTCTTTTAGTGTTGCACAAGTGGCTGACCTTTTTTTTCAGAGAAATCTGCAGATTGCATGTGCTCGCCAAGAGTATTGTGAGTGATAGAGATGGTGGATTGATGAGTGTTTTTTGGCAAGAAATTTTCATATTGGTGGGAACTCAGTTGACTTCAGGTACAAACTACCATCCCCAAACTAATGGACAAACAAAGAGGGTGAACAGTGGTTGAAAAGGTACCTCTGAAACTATGTAGGAGAACGGCAGAAAGCTTGGACAAAATGGCTACATTTGAGTGAGTTTTGCTACAACACCACATTTCACATGTCGATAGGAATGTATCCTTTCAGATAATTATATGTTTATTATGCACTTACATTTTTTGATATGGTATTTGGTGATAGTATAGCTCCAAAAGCTAAAGATTGGGTTGAAGAAAGCCAAGAAATTTTAAAGCTTTTAAAAGACAATTTGCAGGTTGCCCAAAATCAGCAAAAACAATATGCAGATAAACACAGAGAGGAAAGGAATTTCCAGGTTGATGATTTAGTGTATTTTAGGTTGCAGCCATACAAACAAGCATATCTCAAAAAGAATGTAGCAGAAAAGTTAAAGCCACAATACTATGGGCCCTACAAGGTGATCCGAAAAATTGGAGAAGTAGCATATGAGTTGGAACTTCCGGAAGGGAGTAAAATTCATAATGTATTTCATGTTTCTTGTCTCAATAAATCTATTTGTCAGCAATTTTTCATTTCAGATACACTCCCTCCTTTGGATGATGAAGGACAACTCACACTTATTTCGGAAAAGGTTTTGAAGAAAAGGGAGAGAAGATTGAGGAGCAGGACAGTCAAAGAATACTTGGTGCAATGGAAGGATATACCGAGTGAAGATGCCACATGGGAAGAGGAGAATTTTTTGTAGCATCCAAATCTGAAATTTCTTGAGGAAAATCAATTGGGTGGGGAGTACTGTAATGTCCCCATTTTACAATAATCGCATAGTGGGAAAATTCCATCAATCCTACTAGTTCCCTAGGTTGGGTGGAAACATTGATAAGTTAATAAGGGAGATAATAAATGATGTTTATACATTAGAAGGAATCAAATATTTATTTAAGAAGTGCAAGTAAATGAATGCAAGTGAAGAATTAAATGCCTAGTAAAAATGGAGACATATGGAGACTATGGGGCCCACTCAAGCCAGAATTCCTATGTTAAATGGCATCCACCTCTTGCAATCTCGAATATATGGAAATCATAATGTTTTGGATGGATTATAAGGTCAATATACTAGTACATATACTTAATAGGTAGAATTTTGGATGAAGTGTAACTTACATGAGCAAGGAATATCCAAATGGGGAGTTTCATGGACACTTTGCTAGATTCCCCTTACACTTATGACATCTATGACACGAGTGATGGAGATTCTATGACAGTTATGACACAAGTCAGATATGAAGGCTGAAATATGAAATATCTAACGTATAAGGTCGAAATATAGCATCCAATAGAGCTCTCATGTGATTTGGAGAAGCCCAATGGGTTCCTACTCAATTTGGGAGAGGATGGAAGGTGAAGAGAGAGGCCACATGGCATAGCAAGAGAATCCACACCAATTAGACTTGAATTTGGTTTATGGATGTATTTAGAAGCTGAGGAGACCATTAATTTTTATAAAATACAAGTATCATCCATGAGAAGGGGATTTTTCATCAGTTGTGAAATTTGTTGTTGTGAAGAGAGAGAGCTAGTGAGTGACTAGTTCATGCTTGAGCCAATTTCGAGGGTGAAAGATTCCCATCCTAATTGGTGATTAGAGAGGAAACTCAGGTATTTCAATGAGATTAGATGGATTTATAATATATTTTTTCAGATACAGAAGCTCATGGACACTTCAGGATTCAGCTCATTCCCCCTCCCATCTCACATTCTTTCACCATATTTCAGCCAGGTGGAGTGAGGCGCACTTTGTGTGCCATTTATCTTTTTGAGGGAGCTCCTCTTGCTCGATAATTTTGTATTATGATTTAAATACTCTTATATCTGTGTTAATAAAGTTATCAATTTGAAAGGCCAATATATTTTTTGTATTATTGATCAGTAATAAAAAAACAGTGCCATTTCCCAATTCTTTGTTGCAAACTCTTATAATATTGGTAGATTTGAATGTCTGTGTAAAATATTGATTATTAATGCATGAATGAGATGTCACTGAATATTATTTTAGGTTTAATATTCATTAACTAATATTTTTTTGCCATTGGGTCTAATTCCATAACCATTGGATTAAATCGCATCTCATTTCCCCAAGGGTTCAAAACTAGTTTTTATATATCTGATTGAAGGAAGTGATAATAACCATGGGAGTTAGATTGTTTCAGAATATCAGTCCAATTTTATTTCCTATACACATAACCTACCTCAATTTGATAATTCCATTGGGTTTCTATACAATTGAGAAGCCATTCTGGCAATTACCTGGGGGGAATTTGAGCCCCAAAATTGCTAATAAAATCATCTATCTTGTTCAGAATTTAGTTCAAACTTTAAGAAGTGATTGGAGGGACATAATACATCCATGAACATAATAATTATTTTATTATATCATTCATATACCTTCTCTAAATATTTTGGATCAATTGGGCCAATTTGGAGACCAAGACACTAAAACTAGTCAAGAACAAAAATTGTGAAAAATTGGAAAATTGGGAATTTTAGTAAAAATTGAAAAAGGGATATTACAAGTGGTATGAGAGAATGGTCTTGGAACCTGATGGTGTTAACTAGGATTCAAATTAATAAACCATCATCCTTAGAATCTGAATTGGAAGGTGCTCGACTTGTAGAAGAAGAATTGGGAAAAAAGGGCACCTTGGACTAAAACTATGGCTCACAAGGGAGAAGACTGCACTAAGGAGAAAATGGAGTATCTCCAACTCATAAGACCTTTCTTTAAATAAATGAACCAAAATATAGTATTCATGTCCCAACACATAATAAAAGTTTTCAAATTGATGGCCACTCAAATGGGAAGCAAAGGGATAATGGGAGATAGTGGTAGTTCAAAATAAGCAGAAAAGAAGACAATGGGTGAGAAAATTTTCTCGCAAAAAAGACCTCATAATAGACCCCATGAATTGAAAACCACACCAATTCCTACTACACCTAAATTTATTACTCCCAAAGAATATACTAACATTCAATTTGAAATTGATACAATAACAAAACATTGGGCTAAATTGGATGAAGAGTGTAGGAGGAGTATAACATTTGAACAATACTTCACTATGGAAAACGAATTCAGAAAGGAGGGAAATATGTCTCTGTACTAAAATAAAGAATTAAATTGTGCCATAGGTAAAGTTCCACTTCCTACTTTTGATGGTTCATCTCAAATCTCTGCTAACACTTGGGTGCAGAAATTGGATGTGTAATTCCCGCTGAATCCAGTGGTGGAAGAAGATGCTTTAAAATGGCTATTTTACACTTGGAGGGAGATTCCAATGAATGGTGGTTCCATGGCCTGAAAACATTGGGTCATGATCAGGTCAAAACATATGTCGAATTTGTTGATAGAGTATTAGAAAGGTTTGAGCAAAAAGATCATGAATTGTCTTTCAGAGAACTAGCACAATTGAAGCAGGTAGGGACTCCTATTGAGTATATGTTGGAATTCCAAATATTATCAGTTAAGGTGGATGATGTATCTATGAAAAGGTTAGTATCTATGTTTACTGAAGGTTTGGTGGAGCCCTTAAAAGTTTTGGTCAAATCCAACAAGCCTACTAACTTAAATGATGCAATGAGCTTGACTAGAGACCTTCAAAATGTGCTGCCTAGAACAATATTTCCAAGCCTAACTCCATATTTGAAACAAAGCCTAGGAGAAAGGATGACCCTGATAAGAATAGTTGGAAAATATATATATATGAAAATAATATGAAATAAGGACAAAATAGGGATAAAATTCGAAGGAAAAGATTATGCTTTACATGCTTCCAACCATGGACATCGAGGCATAAATGTGCTAAAGGAAAAGCTCAATGCATAGAAGTATTTTTTGATAATGATGAGTATGAGGGTGGTATGGATGAAGAAGAGAACATTTCAAATCAGGAGGAGACATATGAGACAACAGCTGAAGAAGAAAAACAAGAATAAAATCAGCCCTCATCAGACAAAGCAAGAATGGAAGTACTTTTAGCAGTGCCTCGCTATCACACTATTCAATGCAAGGGTGTGGTATTGGGACAAAGAGCTTCAGTTTTGGTAGATGGAGGAGATACACATAATTTCATTGATGCATAGATGGTGGAGAAAGGAAAAATACCAATTGAAGAATTGGTTGGCTTCACAGTTTTCATCCCAGGTCACAACACAATGCAATGCAACACCTGGATTCCAAAGATGCAAGTCACCATAGGTAACTATACTTTTGTTGATAGTTTTTATGTGTTTGATGTTGTTGATACTAATATAGTATTGGGAGTGCAATGGATGTATTCTATAGGAGAGTATTCAGTAAAATACCAAATTCCTGAAATGAAATTTCAAGATTAAATAGGTGCACTAAGGGTTGTGAGAGGGCAGCACACTTACCCAAAACAAGTAGTAAATTACAAAAGTATGAGATATAAATTGAGGCATGGCTATGCATAATGGACTACTGAATTTTATGTCACCTATCCCATTCCAAAAATCAGATTTGTTAAACACCCAAAATATATAGAGACACTTTTGCACAAATATGAAAAAAATTTCAGAGATCTTCCACATGGTAGACCACCTGATAGGGGGGTTGAGCATAAGATTGTTTTGGAGGAGGGTACTTCACCCATTCAGATACCACCTTATAGACATCCCAATAAGTTTAGAGACTAGATTTATAATTCCATTCAAGAACTCTTAGAGTTGGGACTCATTAGACAAAGCTCTAGCCTTTATGCTTCTTCAGTAGTATTGGTAAAGAAAAAAGATTGAACTTTGAGGATGTCTATATACTTTAGAGCTTTAAACAAGAAGACCATCAAGAATAGATATCATATTCCTAGGATTTATGAGCTCATATATGAGCTATTTGGAGCTAAGTACTTTTCCAAGATTTACCTTAGATCTGGTTATCACCAAATTCGGATGAAGCAGGAAGATGTGCAAAAGACTGCTTTTAACTTCTCAATTTTACAATTATCCTTTCCTATGTTTCCATTTCACTTCCTGTTATACAAATCTAGAATTTCCTAGATTAGACTCTTCATCATTTCCAATGGAGGTGAATTACTCCCCATGATCTTTCTCATGCTTTTCAAAATTTCAATCCCGTAATTATTCTAACTGCTAGAAAACTAGGACCTTGTATGCTTCAAATTGCTTCTCTTGATGACAAAAGGGAAGCGTATTTGCACAAGAGAAGTGTAGAGGAAAGAATGGTCGACTATACGAATAGGTAAGCCACCTGATCTAAAAAATAATTTTAAGAAGTGGATCACACATGTCACGATCTCAATTTTCTAATTGTAATTCTCTATGTAGGAAAATCTCTTCATATTTTGGGAAATCCTGAAGTGAGCTCATCGTCATTTTTAATAAATGTGAATTTACTTTCTCAATCCTCCTAATTATTTTTGGTGATTTTACCCCATCATTAACTTGATAGCTCACATACATTAACCTTTATATCTTCAAATTCGCCCTCTGAACAATGAGAGGATTGCAACTTGAATGGGGGAGGTACTAATGGAAGGATGACCAACTAAAGTTGTAATAAAAACACCAGTATAGATCACTAATTAATTGAAGAGTACAGATCACACACATATCATATGCACCTTAAGTCACAACAAAAAATGTGGTTATTTTGATCTCCAAGAAAATGGAAACTTATATCAAAACCTATAAAATCATTACTTTCTTGGAGTCTGATTATAAGGGATCTCCCTATTAATAATAGATTGACTTACATGGGGTTTCATAATCATTTTTTTGTTCTATGCATATATTAATGTAGTTTTGGCCTAGGCTATGTCTACATGTCAACAACTACAATCAAACTCCCTCTCCTAGCATGTTAGGTTTTAGGACACTACCTTCCACTTGCCCTCAAGTTTTAGGCTTCTAGGATGATTTTTAGAGTTGAACTGCTCTCTATATTTGGAAACAACAAAATGACCTTTTGATTAATGATCATTTTCCATATCATTAGTGATCTTGTTATTCTTATGCATTAATCCATGTCAAACTATTATTGTAGATAGAGATATTGTCTCAGAAAGTGCACACAAAAATGGATCACATCCAACAACTATTATACTATTGGAAAAAGTCTCTATGCCCCATGAGAAAGGTACCTTCTGTCCTAGTGGGAATGTACCTTACATATGTCTTTATTTTGTTGGGACTGCAATGACCTCTCTCTCGGCCTAACTCATAGGATCTAGATTTGGTTGTTTGTATGGATTTCCCCACATTTTACCTTAACACCATGCAAGTAGGTACATTGAAGAAATGTGGTAGTGTAATACCCCCTATTAGCATAGTCCATTATGTGTAGGTATATATAAATTTAATTAAGTAAATTACCATTTAAATATATCGAGTTAATATTTAGTAATATAGTAATATAATAAAATGTGCAATCGAGGTGGCAACTTCCTAGGAGCATTATGGGGGAAATGAAAAAATGAGTGGGGAAGTACAGGAGTCAATAAAATACTATTTTAGTAAGGATGTTAAGTGTCATTGCCCCATGCTTCATTCTCTTCACTCAATAGGTGTGCATTTCCCATGCCTTCATTAAAGAGAAAACCAACTTTATTGGATGGCTCAAATAGATGTGATATAGGAGATGACATCTGTTGAATATTGTAACTTCAAAGGATATTCTAAATGTATTTTATTAATGTAACCAAAGGAAGATGTTATTATTCCTCCTTCGGGGTGTCACTATTGTAATTGGTAATCATAGAGTCATGAGGTAAATCCTCCATTATAAATCGGTTCATTAGTACCCTAATGAATAATATAAATATTTTTTTGAGTCTTCCTAGGTGAAGTCGGCCTAGACAGTTTAGTGGGGACAGCTTGTTTCGGGTAAAACTGAGTTGGATCAATGTGTATAAATAGAAGTGTTATGCTTCTCATTTGAACACACAGACACTCACTTGTGTAGTGCATAGGAGAGAGAGAGAGAGAACAACGAGGAGAATAACAGTTTTTGGGATTATATCTTATACATATTATACATAGGAATTTTTGTTGGGTTTTCTTCCCCTTGAGGGCTTCCCAGGATAATTAATGCGTCCATATTGTGATTGTGTTTCTATTAGTTATTTTGGATATGCTACTACTATAAATTTGAAATGAACACTAATTATATCTAGTATAGCATATGAAATCTTAACAATGCATCAGAGCTATCCTGAATATGACAACTTTTACAAGGTGAAACTCCTTCTCCTCCCTCTCCGGAAGAAATTAGGATTTCTGCAAAATTTGGAGATTGGAATATTTGCTTGCATAGAAATTTGCACCTCCTTGGAGATCATCTATTGAGCCCGGGATCATATTTTTTGGGTATTTGAATCTCCAGGAAATCCAAAACCTAGTTTTGCAGTGAACCAAAAAACTGTAGAAAACCAGAACCAAAAATTCTGCAGAGCTACAACCTCGCAAGTAGGGTTTGAAGGGTGAATATTTGGGATCTCCAGAAATCAGTTGGACCAACCAACTCGCCTCATTCAAGCACATATCCTAGTAAGGTCAGTTTTTCATTTTTGAAATTTCATTTTTTTGTGACCCACTAGATAGGATGGCCCAAAGCACTAAGCTTGAGGACAAATTGGAATGCATAGAAAAATTCCTAGCATGGAAGTATAGGATTGGTCTCATTCTCAGAGAAAATGGCCTTGAGAAGTACACCAAAGATGAAATTTCAAAACCAACAGAAGTTGAACCTAAGCATGATCAAGACCTATTCAAGGAAATGAGGATCATTGCTCATTATATTAAAGATCACTTGATCCCTCAAGTGTCATCTAATAAGACAACAAAGCAGATGTATGATTCTCTTTCCATAATTTATGAAGGAAGGAACATCAACAGAAAGATGAATCTGAGAGCTCAACTAAAGGGCACCAAGATGAGAAAAGGACAATCAATTCAAGAACACTTCACAAGTATTTCCCAGGTCATAGAATGACTAAATGCTATTGGAGACACCCTTTATGACAATGAACTAGTTATTACTGCTCTCAATGGTCTCACTAGACCTCAGGACTCATTCATACAGACTCTGTGTGCTAGAAAAGAAAGTATGAAGTTTGACATAGTATGGGAACATTGTACTCAAGAATAAGCTAGAGTAGCCAACAGAGAAGCTCTACTTGGAGAAGATGGTCAGGCTCTAGCCATCCATACTAAAGAAAGGAAACAATCAAACTTCAAGAAGGGTAAACATAAAACTTTCAAGAAGAAGTTTCAATATAAGAAGAAGGATTACTCAAATTAGCAATGCTACAACTTTCATAAGATAGGACACCTAGCCAGAGAGTGTCCATCACCAAAGAAGAAAAAAACAACAAGAGACATCATACTCATCTAGTTGAAAATGAGGATGAATAAGAAAGACCTCGAAAGAGATTAACAAAATAAGAAAATGTATATGAATATGTATTATTCTCTGCACTCTCTAGGTCTGTAACACCTAGAGCAGACAGATGGATTATTGATAGTAATGCCTCAAAGCACATGACAGGAAAGAAGCAAACTCTATAACGTTCCACCTAGAAAGTAATAAAATAGATGACAAAATATATAATGATCCATTTTGCATTAGTTATGTTTTCTCATGGATATTCATCGTATTTTTTTGGAATACCATAGAAGTATGATATGTGTGTTGTTCATGATGGTAGAATAAACACTTACCAAGGATGAGAGGAAGTATAGGTTACATCTAATGAAAGAAGATAAGACTAAAGAGTGTTGTTATGTCCATTTTTTGCATGTGTCAAATAATAAAAGAAGTTGGTGAGTGACTACATAGTATTGATGTAATAGAGTAGAAACGTTGAAGAATAGTGTAGTGTAAACATGAATATGAAGAAAGATATTTTGAGGTGTATCCATGTAAACAACACTCTACCAAAGCAAGTACATGAGAAGGCCAAATGAGAATTGAAACAAGAATGTGCATAACGAATAATGATGATATGAGGAGAAATAGAAGGTTTCCAAGTATAGAAATTATTATGATTAATGTGTCATTGATCTTCACGCAATGAGTACAATTAGATTGTTATTATGCAGTGTAAAGGAATAAATAATACCCATAAAACTAGACAAATCTCACAAGAAACAGACAAGTATTGCTCAGTATAATTACAGTATAAATTTCATTAATCCCAGTAGTATACAACAGTGCTACATAAAGGAGAATTTGAATCATGTGGATATGGTTCAAATCTACCAACTCAATCTGACTGCATGGCTAAATAGAAGTGTCTAAATCACTATCAGAGCTAACTAGCTAAGCTCCAATTGTCTAACTCAGTCTCTCAATCAGTGATAATCACTTAAACTAGTCTAACTAATGTGGTAGGTGAGAATTAGGTGATAATGGGCACCTATCCACATGCAGCCATGAAAGACAGGCACTAACTTAACTGGAGGACATATAACTGAATGTAACTGAAGCATAACTAAGCTTGACTAGTCCCCGACTGCCAAGAACTGAAGGAGGTTGGTGTCGGCACTGCCATTGGCTCCTAAATTGTAGGGATTGGTCTAGGAGGTGCATAAACTAATGCATGAATGTGAAATCAGTTGCAGATAGCATCTATCTATGTTCCCTTCACTCTAGCGACTGTTACATGTGGCCCCATTAGGCTAAGTGGACCCAATGGTACTAGTTGACCCAATAATAAATAAATGACTCCTAATTTAGGCAAATATAATCTAATAGATTAGTTTGGACAAGGGAAGATTATAAATACTAACACCCCCTGCCCCCCCATAGAATCCTAACTTGGACAACTGTGGACCCTTGCAACAAGTCCACAATTCACACATATACAAATCTAAAAAAACTTTAAAATGTTTCTTAATAAACTGAGGAAATAGGGGAAAAAATCATGGAAAAAAAACCCCCTCAAAATAAAAAGAAACAGGAAAATACAAGCTATCTTTAAAGAAGCTTGCTCCTTAGAAAATAACTTGCCAAAACTCTATTGCAATTTGCAGCAATATGGTTCTTCTGTGCAGCAGCATCCTAAAGATGTTCGTGTGAACCTCTAAATGTCCTTCTGAACTAATGGATGTTGTATGTGTTTCTAATGTATGAAAGAGGTAGATAATGCTCAATTTTATTCTTCTGTGGGATAATTAGTTGATCATTCATTATCATCGTGTGGTGCTTTCCTAGAACCTTGTTGCACCACTCTATAGGGATCGAATCTATGAGAAAGAGCAACATGCTCATTCTGATACTGGGACCTAGTTCTTCTTTTGTCTTCTAGATTCCCATCACCATCCCTAGCTGCAGCAATGAGATTTTGAGCCCATCTATGCTTAGGCCTTTGGTTTGGAATGGTTGCTAGATCTGGATCTAGAATCTCATGAGGTTTAGTCTCAATTCCAAGATCATGCTAATACTTATCCTCTTCATATGAATCTGAAACATGTAACAAATCATCAGGATCAAAAGGTAGTGGAAGAGTGGTTATACCTTCTTGTGCTTCGAATGGTGGTGGATCACACAACTGATCTTCTTCAAACTGAACACTCCACTCAATGAAGCATTTCCTAGTTGCAGCCTCCATCAACTTGTATGCTTTTTCATCTTCTGCATATCCCAACAAAATGCATTTGCTACTTTGGGATTGGAAGTCCTTTCTCTTAGCAATGGGTATTCTGGCCCAATATTTGGAACCAAAACCTCTCAAGTGAGAGACATTGGGATTATGCCATGCAGTGATTCGAATGGAGTGGCCCCAACCACTGATTTATGAGGCACTCTATTCTGTAAGTATGAATCACATTTTACAGCTTCTTCCCAAAGAGAATGAGGAATATTATTGGCATGGAAAAGACATGTTTCCATCTCCTTCAGTGATCTCTTTTTCCTGTCAGCCACACCATTCTGTTGTGGGTGTATGGAACTGAGTGTTCCATTCGAATCCCATCTGATTCACAATAATGCCAGAACTCTCTTTTAATGTACTCTCCTCCTTTATCGAATATTATGGCCTTGATATTTTTCCTGAAACTATTCTCAACCATAGCTTTAAAAACTTTAAAAATTTCAAAAACATTTTATTTATGTTTCATGAAGTATATATAGCATAACCTAGAACAATCATCAATAAAAGTAAGGAAATACCTGCAACTATTAATTAATGTTGTGGGCATTGGTATTTACACATCACTATGTATCAAATAAAGTAGAGAGGAATCCCTATGTGCCTTCCCATCTTCATACCTCTTCTCTGGATGCTTACCTACTAAGCAACTAGGACATACTCCATCGGAAGTTTGGATGAGAGGAAAACCTTCAATCATTTTATCAATGTGGAGTTGCTAGAGATATTTGAAATTGAGATGCCCAAATCTCTCATGTCATATCTTACTGGTGTTGTTAGCATGAGTCAGTAGAGAAATAGGAGGTGAGATAGGCAAAAAATGTGAGAACTCATCATCCTTAGTGGCATGATCAGAAATACATTTCGCTATGATCCTTTTGATAGTTTTTATGTGATTTCAACTGAGTAGAGTTGAGTGTAACTCTCTTGGGAGAGCCTATATAGGTTATCTGGTAAAAATACAACAAATTAGCTGCAAGGGATGGCACATAGAGAACATTTTTTAATTCACTGTGTTGGATTTTAATTGAACCTCTTCCTGCAGTTAGAATTTGGGATTCATATCCCATGTGAATGCTAGGTCCTATTGATAGTGTGAGGGTAGAGAAAGATTCCTTGGAGGAAACCATGTGGTTGGATTCTCCATAATCAATCAAATAAGTTGTTGACTGAGTAAGTACATCCTTCAAGGCATGGCATCTCTTGTGATCTTTTGTCTGTGGTCCAGCATCAGAATTATTTGCTTCGTGTGGAAGAGAAATGTTGTGTTGTTCAAGGAGGGAGGACAGTTGGTCGATCTGCTTCTTCATACAATGGCCTTCTTGATGAAAACCCCTCATACAATAAGGACACTTTTTCTTTTCAAACTTTTTCTTCTTCTTGGATCCTAAATCCCCTTTGGAATACTTCTGACTCTCTTTTGGTTTCAAATTAGATGCTTTAGGCTCCTTCCCCTTATGCATCCCTTTAGCTTGTGCATTGGTAGAGTCCAACATCAGAAGAGTTTGGTTCTTGGAATTTTGGAGGACTCCCATTTGGATCAACTTTTCTTGATCCTGTATTAAAGACTTGAAATTTTTTTCAAGTGAAGGCATATTCTAAGTGGGAATGGAAGATATTTTGTAACGGAAAGTAGAGACAAATACAGAATACTCATAACCAAGTTTGTTGAGCACTGAGAGCACAAGTTGCTCATCCTTCCTCTCTATTGTGCACTGCTTACATTGTAGTGTAAGAGAAGTGAATTTAGTAAAAAATTGTTGTATGGTATAGAAATTGTTGGGTTGCAATGATATTAGCCCATTGTCTAGAATGTGCCCCCAAAGCTCATCTTGCTTCCCAAACAAGAATTCAAGCTTCTCCCAATCTTCTCTTGGAGTATCCAATCCCTTAAGATGAAAGCGAATGTCTCTGGAGATGTGAGCACAAAGGAATCCAAAGGATTCATCCAACCGGTTCAAGAACTTATTTTTCTCAGTAGGATTATGAGGTTATGTCTCTCTTCAAATATTCATCATGTACCGAAAAATATTGCACAAGGAGACTTGCATATCCTCCCTCTAATCAACACAATTGAAGGGTGTTAGGATCAAGGGTAAGAAATATTGATTCTCCATCAATTCTCCTTCTGATAAGTCAATTTCTTCAATCAAGCTATGTAGCACCTGTAAGAAAACACTGCAAATGCAAAAACAATTCGTATTATGTCAGAATCAAGCCTTCCATATCGACATGTACACTTTTTCAGGTTTTGTCACGCCTGCACCACCACTTTGAATGAATCCATATTTAGCAAGGCACTCTTTGTGGGACTTCTGTGGAAACCTAGCTGCTTCTGGTGTATAGTGGAGATCGAACAGACTTGAACTTTTCCTAAGGAGGCTTTGATACCATATTAAAATTAATGTGTCATTGATCTTCAGGAAATGAGTGCAATTAGATTGAATTATTATGCATCGTAAAGGAATGAATAATACCCATTGAACAAGACGAATCTCATAGGAAATAGACAAGTATTGCTCAGTATTATTATAGTATAAACTACATTAATCCCAATAGTATACAAGAGTGTTACATAAAGGGGAATTCAAATCATGCGGATATGATTCAACTATACCAACTCAATCTAACTGCATGGCTAACTATAAGTGTCTAAATCACTATCAGAGCTAAGTAGCTAAGCTCCAGTTGTCTAATTTAGTCTCTCAATCAATTATAATCAGTTAAACTATTCTAACTGATGTGGTAGGTGAGAAGTATGTGAGAACAGGCTCCTATCCACATGCATCCATGCAATATTGGAACTAACTGAACTCGAGGACATCTAACTGAATGTAAACAAAGCATAACTAAGCTTGATTAGTCACCAACTGCCAAGTCCTAAAGGAGGTTGGTGTCATCACTCCCAGTGGCTCCTAAATTGTAGGGATTGGTCTAGGAGGCACATAAACTGGTGCATGAGTGTGCAATTAGTTGCAGTTTGCCTCTATCTTTTTTACCCACACTCTAGTGCCTGGCACATGTGACCCCATTAGGCCAAGTGGACCCAATAATAACTAAATGACTCCTAGTTTAGAGAAATATAATCTAATAGACCAGTTTGAACAAGGGAGGATTACAAATCCTAACATAAATGACAATTGTAGCGAAGTAATTTATAGGAAGAAGATAGAATACTAAATAAATGAATAAAGAGTATGATGAAACCCTCAAGAAATAAGTCACAAAATAGTATTGGGGCCTTTGGAGAAGCCAAAATTTGGGGGAGGTGTTATGGAATATCACAACCAAAATTGGAGAAGGGAGAAGGCTAGTCTGTGATTTTTTTTCACTAAACATGTGCACAATGTGCTCATAAATTTTAGCCATTGATTTTTTCTATAGGAGCATCTGTGGGGTTTGATAAATCTTCCATCAACCAAAAAAATATTACTACCATGTGATTTCAATTTAGTGATTTTTAAGGTTTTGCTAAAAATTTAATTGCGTAGGTGGATATGGAAGACAAAACAAGGGGTTCCATGTGAATATTGAACCCACACAAAAATTCAATAACTATAGCTTCAAAAATTGGTTGGGGAAGCCTTCTTAGTTAAATTTTGAGAATGAGAGAGATAACCTTCATATACACTTACTAAACTAAAGTATTTATGGGAAATAAGTTTCTTTGAGTTAGAAAAGGAGAAAAATGTGTTCCATAAGTAAATGGGATTCAAATTTGTGATGACATCATTATGAATTTATCAAAAGATACATGGTATATTTGTTCACTGACAAAGGGAAAGAGTGTTGGTGCAAACTTAATATACACACAATATTTGATCATGGTAGATGAACCGAATGAATATATGAGATCAAAGTTGTTAAAAAATAGGTGGAGGTTGGATAGATTTTAGTAGTGAGTCCACGAGAATGAAACATTGTAGATTTTTACACTCATAGAAGGAAAGCATGTCAAAGGATGGTTTTAGTCCACATACCATTGGATTTATATAAAATCAATAACCTATGCATCCTATATAGTTGATATCAAGGATTCTAATTTAAGCAAGACCATTAGATGAGAGAAGGATGCATGACTTGTATTTTTCTTATGGAAGGAAAGGAAAAAGGGTTGGAATATAGATGATAATCCCACGCAAGATGATGAGTTGATGTTTGGACATTAGCTACATCAACAAATGGAGAACCTTGAATAATAAAAAAATTGGACCAACAAATCCAATGAGAATTCCATGCAACAAGTCGAGTCAAGATGTTAATAAATTATTGGGAACATTATAAAAGCTATAATGGCTTGGATTAGTCATATTCTAGAGATGGAAATACAAATAACTAAATAAGAAAATTAATAGGCGAGGAAGTTCAGTTTCATCTAGGATGAAGAGTAGAGGTTTAGTTCAATTCAATGTTGTATTATAACTGAGATATAGAAAGACTTTTCTTAGTGAAAACGGGTCATGATCATTGTATTCAATCATAATAGTTCCACCTTTTAATGGAATAAATGAAATAGTTGTTTGGTTTAAATGAAGTTTGTTTTCTATTTATGAATCATTCATGTGAGATGTGTATGTGTGTGTTCTATTTTTTAATTCTAATTAGAATGTTTTTTGTTTGCATCAAAAAATATTTCCCTTCACTACCTTGATTACATGTTATTTCTTAAGCCTTTCTCTCTATCTTCACCTTTGATTTCATACTAATTATTTTTTGATAATTTTTTCTTATCACTTTGAAATTGCTCATAATACATCATACTAATTGATTGATTTAATTCTACCCTTTCGGTTGTTCTCACTAACTGTAGAGTTGACCTTGGTTTTTGAAAAGTTTTAGGTCTTGAGTTTTGTGAGACACTACCTTGGATGCATTTTTTGAGTTGCTTATTGTCCTTGTGATGATTCCACATGACGTGAACTCAAAGAATCAAATGTATTATCGATTCTCCATTCCCTTCATTTATTAATTTGTCCTCCCATTTTTTTGCATTGCTTATTACATCTACTCATTAGAGTGAAACCCTCTATGTTTTCTTATTGTCTTCTTTAGCATCAAGTTGTTTTGTAGGAAAATATTATGCTAAATGACCATGGGTGTGGGATATTTTGCCCCTAAAGATAATTTGCTCATAATATCCCGATCCCACATATTTAAGTATAGTTAGGGATATGATTATTTTGCACACACCTTCAATCCAAAATTCAAAAGGGGGATAGTGTAATCATACACCGTTGATTGCATCTTCATTGCTTGAGCCTAAGATCTCTCTCAAACATTCGACATTTAAGTCATTAACGTTGAGGAAAGTTCACTAAATGAATTCATATAAATGACTTCTATATAGAGTAAAGTTCACTAAATGTTTAAACATATTTACAATTTTAAATATTGACACAATGTTAATGTATATATTGAAATATAATACTCATGTTATCATTTAATTTTGTGATCACAAGACAATGGTCATATTCACGAATGTCAACCCATATGGTTTTTCATATAAAAATAATGAATATCTCAACCAAAATTGTTACTATACCATATAATCTTTTAATGAGAATTAATGTCATACCCATTCCATAATCAGCTTTAAAAAAATACATACATTTAAAATTAATCTATAGTGTTTGTGGTATACACTAATGTGTTAAATAAACATTAAATTCGTACCCATTCCACAATCAACTATAAAAAATACATACATTTAAAATTAATCTATATTATATTGTTTGTGTTATACACTAATGTGTTGAACTCTATTTTTTTACACTAGTAATTGTCATTGGAATGGTGAGGGAATGGTGATGATCTCTCTCACACACACGATATATATATATATACTCCATGTTGTTATATGTTTTAAATTTGAGAAATGTTTCAAGTAGTTTAAATTGAATATTTTATATTTTCTAAAATTTGAAAATTGGACCCTTTTTTTATCTATGAGATGCCTGCTACGTTATTTTAGTTATATTTAAAACTTGTTACTATTGTTTATACAACCAATGTGAATGAGATGTTTTCATATATATATATATATACACACACACAGTGACAAACCTCCATAACCTTCTAACTTGTCAAAACTATAGAAACACAACAATCTAAGAATTGGTATCAGTGGATGTTAAGTACCATCATCATCAACAACATTTTTACTTTAAAAAATTAAATTGAATAAAATTAACCATCATAAATACATCTTAACTTCAGATGTAGCAGATTATCTGAAGGATTTGACCTTTCTATATGCTTGGTAGATAAAAGTTAAATGAATATTTATGCCCATAAGCATTTAGATATTATCTCATATTTTGTACTTGAGCTGATCAACAAGATTAACCCAAGTGTAACAATTATACAGCAGAGATTCATTTCATAGTCCTCGTAATGCACCTTGATTAAGATTTAAATAAGATTAATAAGATTCAGTTAAATGGTGGTTAAAGAAACCGCTAACAAATTGTTTTTATTTTTTTCACCAGTGTTTTTCTTCTTATTAAATAGTATTTTTTTGGGCTTATATTAAATCTGACAATTTCGTATGAATAATGTGAAGAAATTCTGCGTTTTACTATTTGCTGGTTTATGTCAACATTTCGTGGTTTTCACATACAGCCGGTTTTGCATTGGCTGTAGGTTACTTATGAAATTTTACTGAACAATTAAACACACAGTAAAATACACTAACAGGCTGAAAAACACATTTAACAATCACACCATAAAAAGATAAACTCGGAGATTTTTGGCCAAAATCAAGCCCTGGAAAAACCCCCACGGGGAAAACCAGTTAGAGAGAGAGAGAGATTTTATTATCTTCAGCAAAATATCAGAACAGAAATACAGTGAAAATTTAACTTATCTCCACCCAAGATTTCATCTCAAAATCTTGAAAAACGTGCCAGCATTAAATGCATTCCGTACACCCTCGATTTTTGTGCAGCATTAAATGCAGTCCGTACACCCTCGATTTATGTGCAGCATTAAATGCAGTCCGTACACCCTCGATTTCTGTGCAGCAATAAATGCAGTCCGTACACCCTCGATTTCTGTGCAGCAATTAATGCAGTCCGCACACCCTCGATTTCTGTGTAGCAATTAATGCAGTCCATACCCTCAATTTATGTGCTAGCAATTAATGCAATCTGTACCCTCGATTTCTGTGCAGTCTCTCTTCTTGGGAATCATGCCAATGCCCTAGCTCGACCTCCTTCTCTCTCAGCTCAGTCTCTCCTTCTCCAAAAATGAAAAAGTAAAGTGTCTTGCCTCCCTCAACCCTTTTTGTCTAAACCCTAAGTGGGAATCTAATCCAACGGTGGAGAAAGATCCAATCCAGTGGCTAAGATTCAATGAAAGTAAAAATCACATTTATTTAAATCACTTAAATAAATTTACTCACCCACTTAAATTTATCAAAAAAGTGACTTTAACTTTATAAAGTCTCATTAAGTAGCTTTTAATGTGAGGGTCACCTTTTTCCCTTTTCTAAGTGACTTAGGCAAAAAGTCACTTAGGGAACAAATTCCTAGGTACAAAACTAACACTCCCTCTTACCGAAGAAGGTGTTCTGCACCACTCCCAACTTATCTCTAAAGAAGACAAACTTCCCCCTCCCCAAAGACTTCGTCAGAATGTCTGATACCTGTTCATCAGTGGATATATACTGTAGCTCAACTGCCCCTCTCTGAACATAGTCACGGATGAAATGGTACCTAATCTCAATGTGCTTCGACCTGTCATGAAACACTGGATTCTCAAAGAGCTGAATACAACTCTGATTGTCACAATAGATCACCGTAGGCCTAAGCTGTTGATCAAATAAATCTACCAATAACTTGCGAAGCCACAATGCTTCACAAGTAGCCTGACTGGCTTCCATATACTCAGCCTCAGCGAAACTCAGTGCAACGAACTTCTGTTTCCGACTGAACCACAACACTACTGCCGAGCCCAAACTGAAACAACAACCGGAAGTGCTCTTCCGATCCCTTACACAACCTGCCCAGTCTGAATCTGTGAACCCAACCAAGCTGACTCCACCCGAACCCCTGTAGTCCAGACCATAATCCACCGTACCTGCAAGATATCTCGGTATGTGCTTTGCGGCAGTCCAATGCACACTCCTAGGCTCAACCATGAACTGACTAAGAGTGTTAACCGCAAAACACAAGTCTGGCCTGGTATTGACCAGATACATCAATGACTCAATGAGCTGACGATATAAAGTGGGATCCACCAACTTACCCTCGGAAGCATGAAGTTGCTTCCAGTTGGTGATCATAGGTGTACACATCGGCCTACAGTCCTCCATCCGAAATCTCTTCAGAATATCAACTGCATACTTCCCCTATCCAAGGAAAATATGTCCAGGCTCCTGCCAAACCTCCATCCCCATATAGTAATGCATCAGTCCAATGTCTATCATCTCGTACTCCGATGCTAGATCTCTCTTGCAATGTGCAATGAGACGCTCATCACCTGTGATAAATAGATCATCAACATATAGCAGAAGAATGAGCGGATCTCCTCCAACCACAATGAAGTATAGGTTGGGATCAGCCTCACTCTTTTGGAATCCCATCGATGTCAAGTAAGTATCAATCCTAGAGTACCAAGCTCTAGGAGCTTGCTTTAGTCCGTACAATGCTTTCCTCAGCCTGCACACATGAGAATCTCTCCCATGGATCTCAAATCCCTGTGGCTGCTCTAAATATACCTCCTCCTGCAGAAGACCATTGAGAAATGCAGTCTTCACATCCATCTGGTGGATCTTCTAACCCATCTCTGCTGCTATAGATATAACTGCCCTGATAGAAGAATACCGAGCAACTGGAGAAAATGTCTCATCATAGTCAACTCCCTCAACCTGTGAGAACCCCCGCGCCACAAACCAAGCCTTGTACTTCTCCACACTGCCATCCATAGCATGCTTTATCTTGTAAAGCCACTTGGAAGTCACAACTGACTTCCCCTCAGGTCTCGGCACTATCTCCCAAGCATCATTCTTCATGATGGAATGGTACTCTTCCATCATGGCATCTCTCCATACCTGATGCTGGGAAGCCTCCTCAAATGTCGATGGCTCAGAGTCACAAAGATTCACAACAAGGGCCATACCATACCTGTCTGGCTCCACCACTGTCCTGATCTACTCTTGGGGCCTACCAAATGCCTCTGCATCCTTCAAGGTCTCCTAAATCCACTTAGGCTTCCTCTTCCTTGAAGACTGCTCCTCCCAAACTGGTCTTGGGCTCTCCTCATCTTAGGAAGTCCCAGTACCTGAAGGTCCAACACCCCAAGGACCAATACCTGATGAACCTATTCCTGACGAACCTGTGATCTGAGGACTCAACCCTGAACCTATCCCTGAAACTGTCCCTGAAGTGCTAGCCACCTGAATCACTGAACCTGTAGAAGCTGTGCCTGTACCCTGTGATCCAATCACTCCAGAAACCTGTGGACCTAATAGCTGCATCGAAGAAGCCTGTACCAACTGAGGTGTGGGAGCAAGTGTCTCCCCCTGCTCTAACTCCCTAGACTTCCTGAAGGCTCTCTCCTCATCAAACTTCACTTCCCGCCGGACAACAACTCTCCTCAGGCTAGGTAAGTAAAGCTGATAGGCCTTCGAAGTCTCGTCATATCCCACAAATATGCCTCTCTCTGCGGTGGGATCAAACTTCGTCCTCTTCTCAGAAGGGACGTGAGAGTAAGTCAACGAGCCAAATATACGAAAGTGGCCCACCTCAGGCTTCTTGCCTGAATACATCTCCTCTGGAGTTTTCCTCCCCACTACCCTATGAGGACTCCTGTTCTGCAGATAAACGATAGTGCTACATGCCTCTGCCCATAGAAAGAAAGGTAACCCCTAATCATGAAGCATCGCTCTGGCTGCCCCCACAATCGACCTATTCTTTCTCTCTGCTACTCCATTCTGCTTAGGAGTGTAAGAAACTGTCAACTATCTCTGAATGCCCTCTTGTCTGCAGAATGCATCGAACTCCTTGGAGGTATACTCACCCCCATTGTCTGATCTCAACATCCGGATCTTCCTCCCCGTCTGCTTCTCCACAGGGGCTTTGAACTCTTGGAAGACTCTCAACACAAGTGGGGACTTCTTGCTCCTCAAGAAGTAGATCCAGGTTTTCCTGGAGTAGTCATCAATGAAGCTAATGTAGTACTCAAAACCTGTCAAATACACTGATGACATAGGACCGCATATGTCAGAATGGATAAGATCTAGCACCCCTGCAGCTCTCGTGTCACTGCTCGGAAAAGCAGTCTTGGTGTACTTTCCCAAAGCACACCCCCTGCACACATCACTCTGCTCAATGTTGAACTCCGGTAATCCTGTAACCATGCTCCTCAACAATCTGAGAGCTGGGTGATGTAGGTGGGCCATCCTCCGATGCCATAGCTCACATAGCTCATTGCTGATGCTGTGTGCTAGAGCGCACTGTGGCTGAAACAAGGGCTTGTACAGCTTTCCACATCTGACTCCAATGTCCATGGCACTAGACATACCTGTAGCCCTGGGATACACTTGCACTCTCCCATCTGAAAAGCACACCCCAAGACCCCTGTCCTCAATGGTGGAAACTGACACAAGGTTCTTCTTCAGCCCAAGGACATACAACACATCCCTCAAAGACATGGAACTCATCGACTCCCTCTGAAATGTAATGGTCCCCCGACCAACAGCTCTAACAACGGTGTTGTCTCCAAGGACAACCTCCAAATCTCTACCTGTCTGAGATAGCTCCGAGAACATCTCTCGAGCTCCAGTCATGTGGCTCGAGGCTCCGCTGTCAATATACCAAGTAGTAGAGGTGGATGGACTCCCCTGATGACCTGCAAACAATGAATGCTCACTATCCATATCCATGTCTGTGCTGGTGGCTAAAGAGACTCTCTCTCTCTCCATCTGTCCAACATATAGGGAAAACTCCCTCTGAAATGCATCATCAAACTCATCAACCTCTGTTGAGGCTGCTGTCTGCTGTCCCTGTCCCTTCTTCTTCTTCTTGCTTGGACACTGTGAAGCATAGTGCCCAAACGCCTGACATGCATAACACTTGATTTTACTCAAGTCTTTCTTCTGCCCACTCTGCTGGTGCTGCTTGGCCCCACCCTTCTTGGGACCCTTCTTCTTCTTGCCCTTAGCTTCCAAAGCCACATTCTCGTCATCAACCCCACTGTGAGATGTACTACCCTATGCAAGACCTCTCCTAGTCTCCTCCTGCACAAAGTCATCCCAAAGTCTCTCCCAGGTAGGTAGGTTCTCTCTGCCCACTATGGCTTGCACAAATGCACCCCAGGGCTTTGAAGCCCCATTCACTACTGTGCGTACTAGCTCTGTAGGGGGTACCACCTCCCCAACTGCTGCAAGTTCATCCCGAACTGCAAAAATCCTGGTAAGATATGATGTGACTCCCTCACCCCCATTCATCTTTATACTTTTGAGTTTCTTTTTGAGAACCATCTTCCTGTTCTCATTGGAACTCTCATACAAACTGATCAAGGCTGACCACATCAAGTGTGCCCTAGTCTTGCCTGAAATGTGAGGGATTATGTGGTCTTTAACTGCATCTAGAATGATTCTCCTAGCTTTACAGTCCTTCTTGTTGAAAGCTGATAGAACTGCTGCATCTGCTGATGCGGGAATGACAACCGGGTTAGCTGTAGTGTTCCTAACTATATCCAGCCATAACTCATTCTCCTCCAGTATCAGTAAAATTCTGGCCTTCCACGACACAAAATTTCCTGTCCCATCCAGCCTATCCTCCAGTCTAAGACCTGTAGCCATCTCTACACCAACCCAACAAAGTGTTGCTCACTAACAGAAGGTAAAATACTAAAAAAATTTGAGATCTGAAAATTTTTGTGTGTCTGCAAACTATCACTGTTTTCTACCCCCAAGCTCTGATACCATGAAGAAATTCTGTGTTTTACTGTTTGTTGGTTTATGTCAACATTTCGTGGTTTTCACATACAGCCAGTTTTGCATTCGCTGTAGGTTACTTATGAAAATTTACTGAACAATTAAACAGACAGTAAAATACACTAACAGGCTGAAAAACACATTTAACAATCACACCATAAAAAGATAGACTCAGAGATTTTTGGCCAAAATCAAGCTCTGGAAAAACCCCCACGGGGAAAACCAGTTAGAGAGAGAGAGAGATTTTATTATCTTCAGCAAAATATTAGAACAGAAATATAGTGAAAATTTAACTTATCTCCACCCAAGATTTCATCTCAAAATCTTGAAAAACGTGCCAGCATTAAATGCAGTCTGTACACCCTCGATTTCTGTGTAGCATTAAATGCAGACCGTACACCCTCGATTTCTGTGCAGCATTAAATGCAGTCCGTACAGTCCGTACACCCTCGATTTATGTGCAGCATTAAATGCAGTCTGTACACCCTCGATTTCTATGCAGCAATTAATGTAGTCCGTGCAGTCCGTACACCCTCGATTTGTGTGCAGCAATTAATGCAGTCCGTACACCCTCGATTTATGTGCAGCAATTAATGCAATCCGTACCCTCAATTTCTGTGCAGTCTCTCTTCTTGGGAATCGTGCCAATGCCCTAGCTTGACCTCCTTCTCTCTCAGCTCAGTCTCTCCTTCTCCAAAAATGAAAAAGTAAAGTGTCTTGCCTCCCTCCACCCTTTTTGTCTAAACCCTAAGTGGGAATCTAATCCAACGGTGGAGAAAGATCCAATCCAGTGGCTAAGATTCAATGAGAATAAAAATCACATTTATTTAAATCACTTAAATAAATTTAGTCACCCACTTAAATTTATCAAAAAAGTGACTTTAACTTTATAAAGTCTCATTAAGTAGCTTTTAATGTGAGGGTCACATTTTTCCCTTTTCTAAGTGACTTAGGCAAAAAGTCACTTAGGGAACAAATTCCTAGGTACAAACCTAACATAATGGATATAGAATTATATATTTTAGCCTTTATTTAACAGCCATTTTATTTAACAGCTAGCTATCTTCACAGAAGTAAAGGGTTAGTTGTGTCTATCAACATTGGTTAGTAATGTTGTGTCTATTCTGATAAATCAAACCATCTATACACCCACACCATCCACCCAATATCTAAGATCTTCCTGTTCCCAATATCTAAGATCTTCCTGTTGATAATTGAAGAAAAGTTGATAATTAAAGAAACCGAGGAGCCCAACAATTGGAAGAAGACCTTGAAACGAGCTGTAATCGACCAAGAAATGAACTAAGCAAGCCTACAACATGCAACTCGCGAAACCCACTGATCTGAAAAAGTTACAGTGACTTAACATTATAACTATTTACAAGAGCAGAGACAAATGATCTGTCCTGGAAGGGAAATTAACCATCTAAATCTACAAATCATAACAAATAAATCCATCGTAATGTAATTACATAAAAATATCCAACTCAAGACGATTCTAAACACTCTATAATGGCAGCCACTTACTCTTATTTTCTGTGTATGATCATCCATGGTGGCTTTGATTGTATCGTTTTTTATTCTGGCAGCTTAAAGCTCGTTGCAGCATCGTCATTCAGAGGAGGAAGATCAAGGGGAGGCCAGGCCACATCGCCATAAAAAAGCTGAGAAGAATCCTCATCATCTATGAACTCCAGGCTTGAAATTTGATCATTGATAATAGAACTATAGTCAATGCTGCTTATTCTGTCCAATTCCAGGCCTTCCATGAAATTGCCCTCATGGGAATCCACAGAGAGCAATTCCAATTCCACCTCGGGTTGATGGGTACCAGAATTCTCACTAATCACGGGGGAAACGTCTTCAACCTTAACTTTGTTGGCAATTGATGATACTACACCTTGGTCCTCATGATCAGCTGGAATAATATTTACATACCTATTAATATCATCTGTAAAAACATCATATTGAATTTTATTATTGCATGCAGATCCAGTCTCGAATTGTGTGGGTTTTATTGGATCATGGAGATTGAGATAGGCGGCCGGCCCATAGAGAGCCAGGGCAGCACTATCATAAGCAAAAGCAGCACCTTGGGCAGTGTCAAAGGTCCCAAGCCAGATCCGGGTTCTCGGATTTCTGCAACCCATTTTCCCCATTTTCTCTGCCTCACACCTCTATAGTTGCAGAGGTCATTTTCAGGACCGCCTTTCCCCTTCATGCAGCCTTTCTTGGTGCCTCTGGTTTCCTGATCTGCTTAGCAGGGCCAAACGCCATAACATGTGCAACAATCTAACAAATCGAATCCGGTATTGGACAGATGAATCCGGTGTTCCATGACAAATATGTGCAACAATCTAACAAATCGAATCCGGTGTTTCACAGATGAATCGGGTGTTCCATGACAAATATGTGTTGTTCATGATGGTAGAATAAACACTTACCAAGGATGAGAGGAAGTATAGGTTACATCTAATGAAAGAAGATAAGACTAGAAGAGTGGTGTTATGTCCATTTTTTTTTTGCATGTGTCAAATAATAAAAGAAGTTGGTGAGTGACTACATAGTTGTGATGTAATAGAGTAGAAAAGTTGAAGAATAGTCTAGTGTAAAGATGAATATGAAGAAAGAGATTTGGATGTGTATCTTTGAAAACAAAACTCTACCAAAGAAAGTGCATGAGGAGGCCAAATGAGAAATGAAACAAGTATGTGTATAATGAATAATGATGATATGAGGAGAAATGGAAGGTTTCCAAGTATAGAAATGACAATTGTAGCTAAGGAAGTTGATATGAGGAGAAATGGAAGGTTTCCAAGTATAGAAATGACAATTGTAGCCAAGGAAATTGTACGAAGAAGATAGAATACTAAAGAAATTAATAAAGATTAGATTAAACCCTCAAGAAAGAAGTCACAAAACAGTATTGGGGCCTTTGGGGAAGCCAAACTTTGGGGGAGGTGTTATGGAATATCACAACCAAAATTGGAGAAGGGATAAGCCTAGTGTTTTTTTTTTTTATTAAACATGTGTAAAATATCCTCATAAATTTTAATCATCGGCTGGCTTCTTTTATAGGAGCATCCGTGGGGTTTGAGAAATCTTGCATCAACGAAAAAAAGATTACTAACATGTGATTTGGATTTAATGATTTCTCAGGTTTTGCCAAAATTTTAATCGTGTAGGTGGCTATGGAAGACAAAACAAAGGGTTCCATTTGAATGTTGAACCCATATGAAAATTCAGTAACTATAGTTTCAAAAATTGGTTGGAAAACCTTCTTGGTTAATCTTTGAAAATGAGATAGATAACTTTCATATACACTTACTAAACTAAAGTATTTATGGGAAATAGGTTTTTTTGAGTTAGAAAAGGAAAAAAATGTGTTCCATAGGTAAAATGGTATTCAAATTTGTGATGACATCATCTTGAATTTATCAAAAGACACATGGTAGATTTGTTCACTCACAAAGGGAGAGAGTATTGGTGCGAACTCAATATACACGGTCTTTGATCATTGTAGATGAACTGAGTAAAGATATGAGATCAAAGTTGTTACAAAATAGGTGGAGGTTGAATAGATTTTAGTAGTGGGTCCACCAGAATGAAACATTGTACATTTATACACTCATAGAAGGAAAGCATGTCAAAGGAGGGTTTTAGTCCACATGCCATTGGATTTATACAAAATCAATAACCTATGCATCCTATAGTGTTGATGTCACGGATTCTAAATTAAGCAAGACTAGTAGATGAGAGAAGGATCCGTGACTTGTATTGTTCTTATGGAAGAAAAGGGAAAAGGGTTGGAATATGGATGATAAACCCATGCAAGATGATGAGATGATGTTTGGACATTAGCTACATCAACAAATGGAGAACCTTGAATAATAACAAAATTAGACCAACACATTCAATGAGAATTCTGTGCAACAAGACCAGTCAAGATGTTCATAAATTGTTGGGCACATAGAAGTTATAATGGCTTGGATTATTCATATTCTAGGGATGGGAATACAAATAACTAAATAAGAAAATTAATAGGCAAGGAGGAAGTTCGGTTTGATCCAGGATGAAGAGTAGAGGTTTATTTCAATTCAATGTTGTATTATAACTGAGATATAGAAAGACTTCTCTTAGTGAAATTGGGTCATGATCATTGTATTCAAGACTAATAATTCCACCATTTAATGGAATAAATGAAATAGTTGTTTGTTTTTAATGAAGTTTGTTTTCTATTTATGAATCATTCATGTGAGATGTGTATGTGTGTGTTCTATTTTGTAATTCTAATTAGAATTTTTTGTGCTTGCATCAAAAAATATTTCCCTTCACTACCTTGAATACTTGTTATTTCTTAAGCCTTTCACTCTATCTTCACCTTTGATTTCATACTAATTGTTTTTGAGATTTTTTTCTTATCACTTTGAAATTGCTCATACGACATCATACTAATTGATTGATTTACTTCTACCCTTTTGGTTGTTCTCACTAACTATAGAGTTGACCTTGGTTGTTGAAAAGTTTTAGGTCTTGAGTTTTCTGAGGCACTACCGTGGATGCATTTTTTGAGTTGCTTATTGTCCTCGTGATGATTCCATCACATGAAGTAGACTCAAAGCCTCAAATTTATTATTGATTCTCCATTCCCTTCATTTATTAATTTCTCATCCCATTTTTCTTGCATTTCTTATTACATCTACTCATTAGAGTGAAACCCTCTATGTCCTCTTATTTGTCTTCTTTACCATGAGGTTGTTTTGTAAGAAAACCTTATGTTAAATGACCATGAGTGTGACATAGTTTGCACCTAAAGATAACTTGCTCATAATATTCCAATCCCACATTAGTTGGGGATACGATGATTTTGTAAACATCTTCAATCCAAAATTTAAGAGGGAGATAGTGTAATCATACACCATAGATGGCATCTTCATTGGTTAGGAAAGAAGTTATGATTTTGTTTTTCTAGAAATTACTATTTTTTAACATTATTTTATCTCATCAATTGAAATATAGTAAAGTTAACTAAATGTTCAAATATTTACAATTTTAAAGATTGGCCAAATGTTAATGTATATATCGAAATATAATGCTCATGCTATCATTTAATTTCGTGATCACAAGACAATAGCCATATTCATGAATGTTCAACCTATATGGTTTTTCATATAAAAACAATAAATATCTCAAACAAATTTGTTACTATACCATGTAATCTTTTAAATGAACATTGAAGTCATACCCATTCCATAATCAACCTTATATATATATATATATATATATATATATTTAAAATTAATCTATATTATATTGTTTGTGTTATACACTAATGTGTTTGAACTCTATTTTCTCTTTAGTTATTTTAGTTACACTTAAAACTTGTTAACATTGTTTATAGAACCAATGTGAATGAGATGTTTCTCTTATATATATAGAGAGAGAGAGAGAGAGATAGAGAGAGAGAGAGACACACACTGGCAAACCTCTATTTCTTTCTAAGTTTTTTTAGCATAGAACTAAAAATTTACAGCAATGATATAAGTCGGATGTTAACTACCATCATCATCAACAACATTTTTACTTTAAAAAGTTAAATTGAATAAAATTAAATAAATACATCTTAAGTTTAGATGTAGCAGATTATCTCAAGGATTTGATGTTTTTATTTTTTCATATCAGTTTTTTTCATATTATTAAATAGTATTTTGTTTGTGCTTATATTAACTTTAACATTTTGGTATGAATAATGGATATAGAATTATATATTTTAGCTTTTATTTAACAGACAGCTATCTTCACAAACTTAAGTGGTTTTTCTTATTATTAAATGCTATTTTTTGTGTTTATATTAACTCTAACAATTTGGTATGAATAATGAATATAGAATTATATATTTTAGCTTTTGTTTAACCTATGCTATCTTCACAAAATTTGTTTAACAGCCAGCTATCTTCACAAAACTAAGTGAAAACTAAATAGTTAATTATAGCTATCAACATTCACTAAACTATAACTATGCTAATTATAATACTGATAAATCAAACAATCTATACAACCACACCATCCACCCAATATCTAAGATCTGCCTGTTGAAAATTGATGAAGAAAAGTACCATTACAAGTTTGGAATTCAAAGAAGCGAGGAGCCCAACAATGGGAAGAAGAGCTTGAAAATATTAGGAAACGAGCTCTAGTCGTTTCGAAATTCATAATATCAGCACTTGAGATTGATAATGTATTGAATACAGAAGATAACATGTTCTCCTGCTTATGGAGACAAGAATTATGTCCAAGAAATGAACTAAGCAAATCTACAACTCACGAAACCTACTAATCTGAAATAGTTACAGTGACTTAACATTATAACTATTTACAAGAGCAGAGACAAATGATCTGTCCTGGAAGGGGATATTAACCATCTAAATCTACAAATCATAACAAATAAATCCATCGTAATGTAATTACATAAAAATATCCAACTCAAGCAGATTCAAAACACTCTATAATGGCAGCCACTTACTCTTATTTTCTGTGTATGATCATCCATGGTGACTTTGATTGTATCGCTTTTTTATTCTGGCAGCTCAAAGCTCGTTGCAGCATCGTCATTCAGAGGAGGAAGATCAAGGGGAGGCCAGGCCACATCACCGTAAAAAAGCTGAGAAGAATCCACATCATCTATGAACTCCAGGCTTGAAATTTGATCATTGATAATAGAACTATTGTCAATGCTGCTTATGCTGTCCAATTCCAGGCCTTCCATGAAATTACCCTCATGGGAATCCACAGAGAGAATTTCCAATACCTCCTGGGGTTGATGGGTACCATAATTCTCATGGGAATCCACAGAGAAAAATTCCAATTCCTCCTGGGGTTGATGGGTACCAGAATTCTCATTGATCATGGGGGAAAGATCTTCAACCTTAACTTGTTGGCAATTGATGATACTACACCTTGGTCCTCATGATCGGGTGGAATAGTATTAACAGACCCATTAATATCATCTGGAATAGTATTAACAGACCCATTAATATCATCTGTAAAAACAGCAGATTGAATCTTATTATTGCATGCAAATCCAGTCTCGAATTATGTGGGTTTTCTTATTGCATCACGGAGATTGAGATAGGCGGCCGGCCCATAGAGAGCCAGGGCAACATTATCAGAAGCAAAAGCGGCACCTTGGGCAGTGTCATAGGTCCCAAGCCAAATCCGGACTCCTCTATTGGGTTCTCTGATTTCTGCAACCCATTTTCCCCTGTTCTCTGCCTCGCACCTCTATAGTTGCAGAGGGCATTTTCAGGACCGCCTTTTCCCTTCACGCAGCCTAGGTGTCTCTTAAAATCTTTACTGACTCGGGGTTCAAGACGATGTTCTTGCCAAGTCTCAAGAAAATAAACATGCAGTTGTGCCAAAGACATACCTCTGAGATCGATATGCTTATCTTTCAAGAATTGTTCAACTGCATCGGGGACATGACCAGGAAAGCCTTTTCCGTTCATGCAGCCTTTCTTGGTGCCTCTGGTTTTCCTGATTTGCTTAGCAGGGCCAAACGCCATAACATGTACAACAATCTATGGCTCTATGAGATCTAATCTCAAAGAATTACAATAACTATTCATCCATGCAATCACATATCATATGCAGAACGCTCGAGTTTGAATTCTCTCTGGCTTCTACTTAACATCCCCACGCGTCCTCTTCATGCCTCATTTTGTTTCGTATCGCAATCTGCCAGAAAGTTCATCGAGGTTCTTGTTTGGTTTTTTATGAACGAGCAGTGGCATGTCCAGCAGGTTGATCCATGGCCGCCATTGTTGTTAACAGCGTGGCGCGGCTTCACATTTGTGTCGATGCTTCATTGGATCTCGTGGCTTCTTCCAATGGCGTTATGACTCATTGTTTCTACCTCAGTTTGCATATTCCATATTCCTTAAACGTGTGCGTTTGTTTCGAGGGTCTTTATTCTCATTCTCAGAATCATTTAATTCCTTGAAATTATTTTCATCATCATTGAGGTGAAATTTTTTTGGTGTTACGTGGACACTCAATGAGATTCTATGTAGATCTTTTGAGACACCCATCAGGGAAAAAGAGACAAAGATATACAGTCAATGTAACCAATGAGACAAATCAGCTATAAACTAATAGATAGAGGAAGAGAAAGGCAACAAATGTCATAACCAATCTAATCAAGGATTCTAAAGTGAAGTGTCACAGTGAATGGTAAGTTAGGGTTGGAATTTGACGGGCAATTTGTGCCGCATTATTTTTATGAAACCGTTCACCTAAACGGGCAATTAAGTAACTGAAACGTTTTTTTTTTAATATGTTTAATCATTTCTCTAAAATCTTATTAGATTGATTTGGTTTGTTTAGCTAGAAGCCATCAGGTACCAAGATCCAGGTTAATGTCTACACGGCTTTGGTTTTTACGTGAATTTGCTATTGAAGTACTCACCCTGTCATGGGAACGCCCAAGAGTTAATGAAGGAATTAACTCCTTTATGGTAACAGGTTTATGGATGATGAACAATAATGAACTACAATAATTCCATTACACTTTATATGTATGATGGCTCGATTTTGGAGCAATGTTACCTTCCTAACTAGGATATATAGTGGCTTCTTGTTGTTCGGAAATCAATTCTATGGTTAGGGTGAGATCACCAACATATTGAATAAAAGGAGACTTGCATATAAGGCTCTATTGGAAGACATAAAAGACTTATACTCATGCATAATAACACATACAAAATAATAATAATCAAATCTAAATTAAAGTGAGATAAGAAGAAAGCTTTTGCACATTTCTACAATGGTTGATCCAAGCTACTCCTTTATGGATCTGATTTTTATTGTCAAACCTTATGTTAGTTGTGGAGCTTGACCTTCCTGATTCAAAGATGTTATTTCAGTCGTGCTTGGATCTCGGCACCTGGCGGGGGGTGTGGGGGGGCTTTCCCCCCACTATAGTCGTCAGGGTGGGCATGGTATTTGGGAAACCTATGGTATTTTCCCATGGTATTCCCTTAATAAAAGGAAGGCATTGTGATAAGGAAGTGTATTGTATTGTAGCATTGTAAAACAATCTATGTGATTGTGTGAGAGACTATGAGAGTGTGAAAAGGAAGTGCAACGAGGTTGTTGCGGGTTGTATCCCTTCATTTTGTTGGATGGTATAATAATAAAGGATTGGCCATTTCTGTGTGGACGTAGCCTATCTTGGGTGAACCGCATTATATATGTGTGTCTCTCTTGTAATGTGTTTTAATATTTGGATCTTGTTTATTGTTTATTGTTATTGCTCTCTGATCCTGTTTTTCTAACACCTTCAACCTGCAAAATAGATAAAACCAACCTTCCTCAAACCAATTTGACAAAAAGTAAACAATTGAAGAATTGAAGAATGAAAAGAACATAAGATTGCTAATAACCTTCAATATGAAAAGCAAAATTTTCTTTATGCCAATTATCAATCACAAAATTGACTCAAAATTTGGCACAAAAAAAATGTCAAATCTCTATTGAAACAATGAAATAAAGTACAATATATATCTCTTCTCTCCTTCAACAACTTAATAAACCTGGAGATTTTGGTCTCTCATTCTCATGCATTCTAACAATTCCACTCCAATCCTCTTAACACATAAAAGGGAGAAAGTACTTGTGAGCAGCAATTTCAGTATGCAGGGATAAAGGGATTTAGCAACAATGGTTATTGATGGAAGGGAAAAATAGGTGTGACAGTGAGTGATTCCTCCAACGTGGCTTACTGTCTTGGGTGTCTCCCACTCTTGTTCCATTATAATGGTTACCAAGTGGTTAGAGGAGTCACAACCTAGCAAGTTAGTTTGCATAACCTCCTAACTTCCCTCATTTTCAAATTTTTATTTATTTTTTATGATTTTTTGAGGGAATTTAAGCTTAATTCATAGAAAACATGTTACTGATTCATTTCTTGTCAATGTAAAAGATGCAATCTATCAGTTGTTAATGTTTTTATTCCTAATGAATCACCAAAGTGTGAATGACCCACACCCAATGAAATAGCAATATGCAAATTAGATGATTCAAGTTGCCGCAGTTGTATGGATATTCCATGATCTTTTGGATTTTTTACTGCGTGAATAATTTGAAACCGACGTTTCAAGCAAAAACCCTACTCATCTTCAAGGAAGCATCATGAAGAAAATTATGAAGAAACCATCATGAGATAAAAATGAAGCAGAAATATTTTTTTGTCTCATGATGGTTTCTTCATAACCTTCTCTCCATTTTTGCTTCCCTGAAGATGAGCACGATTTCTTCTCAAAACATCGGTTTCAAATTCTTCACATAGTAAAAAAATCCAAAAGATAAGATGCAAATTACTGAAAATTGTGTTCCTAATGAATTAGCAAGGTGTGAATTGCTCTTTTTAAGGTTGAAACCCTTCAAAACAAATGGGATTGAATTGGGGTTTTATGTCTAATTGTTTGGACACCAAATAAGAGTCAAATCATAGCTCTTCCATCCATAAATGTCATTTTTGTGAACATACAGTGCCACTTTAAGTGTCATGTTTATGAACTAACATCATGAGCGTAGAAGTGTCGATTTGAGCATGATAATAGATGCCCCTACTATGTGAGGTCAAAATGGAACATGATGGCCGAAATAAATTATATCCAAATGTGGAGTGAAATACGACGAAACATGTATGAGATTCCAAGACTATTAGCTCCATCAAAGCACCTAAAACATAAAAGAGGTGCTAGACAATCTTTTCCCTAGTATAGAAATAATTCGTGCTCAAAGTGATATAGCATGGGCACCAAATAGTATACACTCTGGATCCATGACATATATGAATTTAGTTGTCATGTCCATGAAATAATATACAATGGATCCATGTGATATATATAAATGGGTCATGGGCACGAAGATGATACACAGTGGATCCATGTTAGTCATAAGATCATAGCCATAGATAGATACATCGTGGACCTATCTCAATATGCAGCTCATAGGCATGAATGAACACACAGTGGATCTATGTCTCATTATGCATTAGGAGAATAATATGTAGTTGAACTGAGAAATGGTTCTCCCAATGGTACTAATGCCATATGAGGTGTGGTACAGTCTTGTGAAACTCGCGAAGTAGCAAAATGTGAGGATGTTATGTCTTCCATCTAAACTTCCTAGAGGTGTGAATACTAATGTGAATATATAAGTTGAAGTTGAACATGGAGGAAAACATTTTGATCACTAGTCATTGATGTATACCATTAACAAATGCGATGCAATCCAACGATAATGATGATGGGAACTAAGGTACCTAGTACATTCTAGCAAACATTAATAGATGTTTTGGATTCGAACACTTGTAGAATCTATCAAGTAGGATACATTGATGTATTTCCACTACGTAATACTGAGGGAACCTGGAACTTATGAATGCAAGCCCCAAGGTACTATCGAGACTCTACATCTCATTCCTAGAGCATGATAAGTTGAAGTCGAAGGGAAGAGACCAATTGGAAGGGAGAAATTAAGGTGCCCCCCATCATCCACCATGAGGAAATATGAGGGACTGATTTGACTTGGGAAACGACTGGGACAAAGTTTTTCAAAATAGAGCACAGAGTATCGTCTCCTACATGCACCAAATGTAAATAAAACAAGAAAGAGACTCCATAGGAAACAACCGATAATGAAAGCTATTGACAAGGGAAAGGATTTCCATTGATTTTGAAAATGGAATCCAAGGTGTTTTGTGGAATATATTACACAAGAGTGATTTATTCCCACTTAGTTAGGGGCAAGGCCTTGTAGGCTACAGCAAGGCCTCAATATTAGGTGCCCCTTTCAGGTGGTTGATGAGTACTCCAAGTGATTATACAAATGGTTGATAGAGAAAATATGAAAAAACAAAGAAAATAAGAACAAAATCAAACAAAATGAAAAGGGGGTAAGAAATGCAAACTCCGAAAACCAATGCATGCCAAACCACTTCTTATATTCCCCAATGGTCAAGCATATACAACACCTTGGAGATGTGAGCTCCAAATGGAAGCAAACAATCGTCCTGAGGGAGGTCTATTTAGTCCACACTATATGTCAAGTAGCTTAAAGAACAAATGAGGAGAACACTTGCCCCTTGGAGGAAGGAGGCAAGGGATCTTGGTGAATGCTAGACAAGAAGGAAATGATGAGCTATAAGGTAGCTCAAGTACAATTCCAGGAGCATAACATTGCTCCAAACTTTCTCTTAAAATTAGCATTATTGTGGATTTGTTTTATAATCCAAGAGGTGGCCAAGAAATAACAAGATCCTAATGTGAACCCAATGATCCATGATGTGGCTCCAAGGTACATAACAGAGGGAATTTAAGGAAACTGACTGTGTGAAGAGCCAAAATTTGAATTCTTGGAGGTAATGGATCTTTCATGAGCCTTTAATGCACCACTAATGGGTGAGATCTTGCCATTTGTGTCAGTAGCACAACTATCAAAGGAAAATATGTGTTGTTGTGTGGGTGTTGTAGTAGGAATAAGCGTTGTCGTGCGTATAACTAAATTGTTATCCTTGCGATAGTGTATTTTGACTACCATGGGGGGATTTTGAACTTAAGATGCTCTTTGGGTCTTATGAAGATGTCTCTAGTTGGATGCATGTTGTATGTTGATGATGCTTTATTGTACAAATTGTGAAAAATTCGCATGTGTGCGATATTTATGTGATAATACATGCCCCCTAATGTATCAGGTCGAGAGGGTATAGTAGAACCGATAATGCAACATCATTTATTTTTGTGTTCTCTTTGTTTCTCTTGCAAGCATTGGAAACATAGGTGTATGATTAGGCATTTCCTGAGGGGGGAGGTTGTTGATAGAACGGTAATTGAAAGAGTTATTTTTATAGAAACAAGTTAGGCGTTCCCATGTTCTTGAAAATGGCCAGAATAGCTACAAAATGAAGAGACTAAGGTATTTATCATTTTGCTAAGAAATGGATCAAGGAAACTTCAAAACATGTGAGAGTACATGAACTTGGAATGGATGTTACTGGTGTTAGAGAAGTGAGATTATCAAGAATATTAAGAAGCCCATGGGGGTGGGTGTTTGGAATACTAGTGAAGCCACTAAGTGAATATTGCACTGTACCAGATATGATGCTATCATGATTTTGAAAAGTGAACAATGCTACCTTCGAAATGTACATCTCCCACTACTATGATAGAGGTGTTTTTGTCGATCATAGGGAATACCATTAAGTTAAGGAGCGCTAATGAATCACCTTACTTAGTTCTAGGTGATCCCGTGTAGTGATTGAAAGGAATCCCAAGGTACTACTATAACTACTTCAACTCTCAGAATATGAGGATTTGATGTTGATGAGAGATAAATAATCTTGATAAAGACAATGGTCTTATCTTGCAAATGAAGATCATGTTGTAATCAATTGTGAGATTGACTGACCTAACACGAGACTAGTTAATAAGTGTGAAGCTCGTAACTTCCTTTGATTTATGAAAAATTAGGGAATAACTGACGGGTATCATTCTTCATAGTGAGGGGACAGGTTGTAACAGAGGGAGATAGTACAACAAATCACCCTTTTAGGGGTGGTTTTCACTTCCAACGGATTTTCTAACCCCAAAAATAAATAAATGAATAAATAAAGTTTTTTTAGGTCTTTGGGGGAGGTTCTTAAAACCTCCCCCCCCCCCCCCCCCCCCCCAAAAAAAAAAAAAAAAAAAATTCATGTGAATTCGAATTTTTGGGGTCGTTGTTTTAAAGTTGCCCCTAAAATTCATGATAATTGGACTTTTTGGGGCAGTTTTTTTAAACCCACCCCCAAAAGTCATGAGAATTTGGAATTTTGGGGGTGGTTGTTATAAAGTCGCCCTCAAAATTCCAATTTTCATGGATTTTTTTATGGGGGGGTTGGGTTGAAAGAACCCCCCGAAAAGACCTTTTCAAGCTGGTTTAAAAAAAAACTTTAAAACTCATGATAATTTGTACTTTTGGGGGTTGGGAGGAGGCAGTTATAAAGCTACCCTCAAAATTCCAATTTTCACAACAAAAAAAATTGCTTTTTTTTTTAGGGGCGCTGAAAGACCCCAGCTAACGGTCATTTTCAATGCGGTTTAAAAAAAAAAAACTTGTAATTCATGAGAATTTGTACTTTTAGGAGCAGTGGTTATAAAGATGCCCTCAAAAGTCCAATTGTCATCTTTTTTTTTGGGCGGGGGGGGGGGGGGTTG
>LPNX010483740.1:9093-29177 GCA_001517045.1 Pseudotsuga menziesii
TCCTTCATTACTCTAGATGTACCCTACCTCAGGTCAATACATTGGATTTGCTAATGGAGCAAGTAGATGGTCTCCAAACCTTTCCTCGACTACATGGGTCATTTACTCCTCATCGCATGACTTGATCCATATCGACAAAAAATGCATGGGAATTGCGACCAACAACCAGGGTGAATATGATGGGGTTAATGGCCTCTTGGACACTGCTCTCCAGTTGAGCATCTACCATCTCGATGTCTTCTTAGATTCCCAGCTGCTTGTCTCCCAGTTGAACAACTATTACCGGGTATGTGACCCCTGCCTCTTTAGAAAATTCCTATGCACTAAACAAATGGTTAGAACATTTGAATCCATCACATTCACACATGTTCCTAGAAACCTCAATAGTGTAGCAGATCAAATGGATAACGACATTCTAAATTGGCATATTCATCATCGTACATAGGAAACATACACAACACAACATCATGCATCATCATATATAAACATGCATACACATGTAAAAATACATCACATAGGCATTTCATTCACATCATCATAAAAAGACTCACATATAAAACCATAAAAAGTGCATCCACGTGCATAAAAAATATATAGATATATAAATTGCATTTCCAAATATGTCCAAAACAAAATTAGAAGCCACATATTCTTTCTCAGCTGAATATACATAGTGATGCAAAAATTCCTAAGTGCACCAATGCACTAGGGGTAGCCCCATTGGCTACTAATATGACCCAAAATCATCCTCATCATCTAGCTTAGTATCATCATCTTCCTGAGAGGACTCATCGTCCTCTGCAGGAATATCCCCTTGCACTACCCTACGAAGGTAATCATAGGCCATGACCATCCTCCTCATCACAAAGGTCCACTCCAGAGGCACACTATGAATGGCTATGATTAGCTTATGTTCTAAACGGTTGCAGCCAACGTCAGCTCAGTAAGATGCTCCAAGTGTAGCAAAATAGCATCCACATTCTATCGTTTCCTATGAGGGTTCCCCATAGGGACCGCTTCCTTTGCAATCGCAACCACCTGCCTCCGATACCTACGCGGCAGGCGAGGACCAATATTTGCATACGCAAAAAAAGACTCCATCATTCTATGTATATAATCATACAACTATCAACCAACTAAAATACTCTATGTATACAAATGAACACAAAAACATCACACATATGTACCAGTTGGTCCTCATTCCTAACCTGGAGGTTGGGGCATCTCGGGGTCCCCATGATAGTCTATACTTGCATATGGGTACTCCCAATTCCACCACTGCTCTATAAACTCCTCTGTAAATAAGTGGCCCACTCTACCACCAACCTCTCACACCATTATCTAGCACCATATATGCATTCGCAGCTCCCGCGGACCACTATCCCACACCTCCTGATGCAGACGTAGAGTAGGTAATTTCTCAAAAAATAAATCACATAAGAAGGAGCAAAAACAAAAGCCTCCCCCAAATGCCCTCGCATTGTTCAGTTGACGTCGAACAACCATAAGGTACATCTAGGCCCATCCATAGTGAGTGCCCCTCATGGAACACACTACCATCTGCAGCTTCCCTCCCGATATTTTGTGGCTCCCTGTGGAACCCAAGATATGAAACACCTTGGTCACAATAGCACGTATCAACAAGTACTCAATGCCACACATCAAGATGTGTGTACTATGCACATACGCAGTAGCGTAATAGTGCCTATCACATAACTCCTCCAGTGTCTCCCCACGAGACAGTACTAGCGCCAAGTCACCAATGACTCCCAACATTGGGAGACCAGTAAAAAACAAACAGTGTAATCTCAACACACTAACCTGGATCATGGAGGCCTCCTCCGCAATGTCCCAGAAGCTCACGAAAGTCTGTAGTAGTAGACGTAAGCTCTTTATTATGGGAATCCAAATAAACTTAAGTAATCCAGAAAGGGCCAGTGCACCACACACATTCCCATCTCATAATGCCTCCTCCCAGAGGTCTCTGCAGTCTCTCTCATGCCACTTCATCTCAAGCATCCTCCACATACATAACCCAACTGTTAGCCACAACTTTTATCAAAAACAACCACCCAAGGACTAGGTCGCACCTATTTAGCCTAAAAGAGAGACCAGGTCACTCAAAATAGCCTCACAAGTGTGACCCAGTCTCTCTTTTACCCATGAAAGGTGTGACCTGGCTCGTAGAGACCCTAATAGGCTCATAGATGACCCTCGAGTGAGCAAATTCAAAATGTAAACCATTGTTGTAATCTCACAAATCACATAAGGTTACCAATAATACATACAAGAATATATAGAAATATACACAGATACAAGAGACAAGAACAGATAGGATAAACAGATTATATTATTCTCAATAGATCGTACAAAGCCAAGAACTGAACTGAGTTCTTATGAGGCTCAACACCCTAATATATATAGAGGATACAAACAGTTACAAAAATAACTACCTATCGGTTCGGTGAACCGACACGACTATTAGTTAGCAAACTTAATTACTGTGTTTACTCGGCTGACCGACTCAGTCGGCTGGTCGACTAAGTCGGTCCCTCGACTTAGTCGGCTGATCGACTAAGTCGACTTATGTCGACTTGCTCCTTCTACATCTCCCCCACAAACAAAACATTTCTTCGTCCCGAAGAAATAGGGAGGTACAAAAAATCGATTTGACTCCAAAATTGATTACTGTTGAGGGATGTACAGTCGAATGGTTGGTCTTTTCTGAACGCAGACTTCAACAATGGCTGGAGCTATGATGGCCAATTGATGCTGAAAGTCAGTCCAAATCTGTAATGCCTTCTCGATATCGATGGTCAAGGTAGTGATACTTGACAGGATCGACATCTTTTCAGCCATGGGTATTTCTGCTATGTTTTCCATGGTCGGACCCAAGAATTGATTTTACTCGTCTGCAGCCTGGAGGAGTATTTTGATGTGGGGGCAGAGGTTATCCTCCTCCTTTTCTTGGTCTGTAAGAGGCTTGACGATAGAGAAGTCGATATATTTGGCAGCTGCTGGAATTGGTACCTTTGTGCCTACCTGTCGACTCAACTCCCGAAATATCTATTCGACTGTTGGGTAGTAGTCGAGGTCCTTTGCTTGGGGGTCTTGACCTCGCATATACCATACTGACATATGGTCGAGAGCTAACTGGATGTGAGACTGAGGTGGGAGGTTTCATCAGATGTTCTGTGGCACCCTCCACCTCGTCGTTTGGACCTTCAACTGCTGGAACCAAGTCTCTAGAAAGACTTTGCCTTGTGCCAGCTCATGCAGGGTTCCTCTCTGTGAAAAGGGTTTAAACCTGTGCATTTCAAACCTTGTGGCCTCCTGGAAGACTGTACTGCCTTCCGGAAAGATATGGTACATAACAATCCATATAATAAGGGAGGGAAATTTGATAATACCTCCCGTTTCCTGGCAACGTTCACAGATGGTTTTGACCATGTCGGCCACATAGTCGCCCCATCTGTAGATACGTCCATCTGTTGAAATTGTGTTGACCGCCGCCAACATTTCCAGTTTTAGGTCGCTGCTCCGACCAGGCAAGGTAAGGGTGACAGTGATGATTTTAGCCACAATTTGTGGCGTTCTTGTCGCGATCTGGCCTATCATCAGTCCCTTCGAGTTTTTGCCAGTTGGTGTGCCTATGAGTTCTTGGACGAGTCCTTCCTTAATCCCAATTGGGACAGGGTCGCCTCTGTTCGACAGGCCTATAAGAGCCGAAATAAAATCCCCAGTGATGTCAATCGGTTGGTCGAAATAGAATCGGCCGTTGTGGTAACGACTGATAATAAATTTAACCGCTGCCTCCTTTGTCCCCCTGAAGCTTGCCATCAGTGGTGCGTTAGGGTACTGGAGGATAGAGCTATTTCGGATTTTCTCAGCGGCTTGGGTCATTTTACTATCGACAAAGGCCCACTCTTGGATTTCTGTCTAGAGTTTCTGGAAAGGACCCTCCTGGAATTTGGCGTTTTGGATATGTTTCAATCTTTGGACCAAGGGTGTGTCCTCTGCCTATAACTCTTTTGGCTTGGCCGCGGCGCGGGTAAGCTTAGGTGCCATGATATCAGACTGGTCGGACTAGTAACAGGGTTTGTGGGATTTAGTCGATGGGGAATGCGAGTGCTTTGTGTGTAAGGGGTGTGGTGAATGAACCTTCGGCGGTCCATTATTTATAGGCGTGGGAATGGTGGAGTGTTGAACTGGTCGTATTAATGGTGGACTTGACAGTCCAACTGCAATACTCGATTGTGATTTGGGGGATCTGGTTCGGTGCTCGAGGCCATTAATATGTGATGGGACTCTCGAGGTCGACGGCCGGTGTCGGTGGTGAAAATGGTCGGCATGACTGGTCGATGAAGATGGTCGATGGAAGTGATGTCAGTTGTCGGATGGGTGAGTTGCTGTCATGCTGATTGTTTATGAGTGTATGGTTTTGATTTTTTCTTTTTGAATTTTCTAACTTTTTATAGGTTTTTGGGGGTCAGTTAAGACCGTTATTTGATGATTTTTTTTTTTTATATCGTTTAAGTCGGGCTCCATTAACGAGCTTCCGAAATACCAGGCCCTGTAATGTTTTTAGTCGGACCGACCCATTTGGATGTATTTCTTCGATTATGTACGGGCCCATCCATTCTGTGTGCAATTTCTTGGGTTTTCCTTTTACTCGACTGTTATAGAGTAAAGTAAGGTCACCGACCAACAGATTTTTGTTTTTGATATTACGGTCGTGCCATGCTTTCTGATGTTGTTTTTGTATTTCCTGGTGTTGGATGGCCATAAGTCTATGTTCTTCTAGTTTATTAAGTTGAAAGAGTCGATCCTTCCTGGCCTGTTCAACATCGACATGTAGTAGTTGTGCAACTATAGGTGCCCGTTGTCTGAAGTGTAGAGGGATGACTGCTTCTTGGCCATATACCAGTCGAAAAGGGGTTTGATCAGTTGACCGTTTGTAGGCTGTCCTGTATGCCCATAAGACTGCAGGAATTTTCTCATCCCAGTCATCCTTGTCGGCACTGTATATTTTAGTCAATCCTTTCATCAGTGTTTTATTGAAAGCTTCGATTGCACCATTCGACTGGGGGTGATATGCTATACTACGTCGGTGGTCGATGTAAAAATTGTCGGTTAGATTTTTGATAGTTTTGTTAACGAAGTGAGACCCTTGGTCACTGATCAAAGTGAGCGGACAACCAAATCGAGTAATGATGTTTTCATATATGAACTTAGCAGCTATCTCACTTGAACAGGTCTTGACAGGTTCTGCTTCTGCCCATTTAGTAACATATTCCACTGCAGTGATGATATATTGTGCTCCTGATCGTCGGGCTGGGACAGGGAATGGTCCTATGAAGTCTATAGCCGAAATTTCAAAGGTGAGACTAGGGTTTACAGAGATCAGGGGCATTTCTGTGCTTGGCAGTGGTCGACCTAGTCATTGACATCTATCACATCGACTGACAAAGTTTTTACAATATTTATGAAGTGTCGGCCACCATAATCCAGACTGTTGGATTTTCTTGGCAGTTGTGTCGGCCTGAAAATGTCCTCCTGCGGGTCCATAATGTGCTTCGTGCATGATTTGCTCTCGTTCATGGTCGAGTACACATCTTCTAAGAACATCGTCCAACCCCATCTTGTATAGAAATCCATTGATGAGGCTGTATGGAGCAGCCTTCATAGCTAGGATTTGCTTCTTCTTAGTGCTCAGACCTTTTGGTGCCTGACCTGTCTCTAAGAACTGAGCAATCTCCTCCAACTCAGCTGGTATTGCTTCTATACGAAATAGATGTGCATCCGGCAAGTCGTCATCGACTCCGGTCGGTTCTTCTCCTGTGTCGATTCGGGATAGGTGGTTAGGTCCGACATTGAGCTTTCTTGGTCAGACCACTACTTCAAACTAAAACTCTTGAAAGAGAAGTAGCCATCGACAAATTCTCCCATGGTGAAGAGGTTTGTTTACGAGATAATTCAAAGCTTGATGGTCGGTGTAAAATATGAAGGGGTTAGCTAATAGGTAGTGTCGATACTTCTGAAGTGCAAATACCATTCCTAAGGCTTCCCTTTCCGTGGTCGAATAGTTCTTTTTAGCCTTATTTAATTTTCGACTATTGTAAACTATAGGGTAATCCATCCCATCATCTCCTGGTTGAGTCAGGATTGCTCCAATTGCTATTCCTGATGCGACAATATGCACATGAAATTTGGTCGACCAATTTGGGAATTTAAGTATGGGTGCTTCGACTAGTTTTCTCTTTAGTTTGTCGAAGGAGATCCGGCATTCTTCTGTCCATTTAAATTCGATATCGTCCTTCAGTAATTCTTCTAGGGGGTAATTCATATCGGAATAATGTCTGATGAATTTCCTATAATACCCAGTATGACCAAGTAAGACGCTAACTTGTTTAGGGTTTATTGGGGGTTTTAGGTCAAGAATAATCTTAATTTTAGCAAAGTCAACCTTGATTCCTTCTTTGCAGACAATATGTCCTAAGAGTATGCCTATGGGAGTCATAAAGATGCATTTCTTAATATTGAGGGAAAGTTGAATCTGTCGACATCTTTCCAGCATAAGTCCAAGCCATGTGCAGTGATCCTTTAATGTGGAATAAATAGTCCAGTCGTCAAAGTATACTGCGATAGTTTTATTGATGTATTCTTGGAAATTTTTTACAACAATTCTGGAGAACACTGCAGGTGCATTCTTTAGTCCAAAAGGCATAACCCTATAAGCAAAAGAGCCAAATTCACAAACAAATGTTGTCTTCTTTTGATCCTCTTTTGCTATGGGTGCCTGGTTATAACCTGAAAACCCATCTGTAAATGAGTAACACTCATGTCCTGCAACTTCATTCAAGATTTCATCAGCATAAGGTGTGGGAAAGGGATCTGTCAGTGTGACTTTATTCAGCTCCCTGAAGTCGACACAGATTCTTAATCTGGTCGGGTCGTGTTTCTTAGGCTATACGACCATGGTACTGGCCCATTCCGACTGGTCGATAGGGTAGATAATCCCTCCTTCCAACATGTTGTCGATCTCCTTTTTAACTATTTCCTTATACTTGTGGGCTAGTTTATAAGGCCTTTTCTTGACAGGTCTGACATCAGGTTTAGTGTCGATTTTCATCTCTCCCATTTCTTGAACTAACCCTTTCAAATCTTTATAGTCCCTTGCAAAGACGTCTTGGAATTCTCTAAGTAAGGTTACTATTTCAGCAGTTTGTTGTTCATTCCAATAGTCACCAATCTTGGCTATTTTTGGTCAGTCGTTATTTGAAATGTCTACCTCCTTAGTTATTATTTTGGCATCTAACCATTCTGGAGCTTTGGCTTCATTGATCGGTCGACTTCCTTCCTTGAACTGTGAGAATGTAGCAGGGAAGTCGGCTACAGTCATTCGGTCGAGGTCGGGTTTATTGGTAGTTGCGACCCTTAGCACTGAGTGGATTGGTTTTGTTGTTTCAGCATGGTTTGATTTCCATCTGAAGCTTTTACCTGCGGTGTGTTCATTCTCCAATTGTAATCGGGTCGACTCGACTTTGGATCCTATGTGAAGACTATTGCAGTTCTTGACCTGTCGAGGGTCGTTGTAAGGGTGTGTTTCAGTCGGTTGAGTGAAATGTTTAATTTGTTGTGCTGGCTCGACTAATTGTTTATCTTTAGGTATAAAGTTGAAGGATTTAATGAAATTGGCTTTTAGTTCATTCCAGAAAAAGGTTTCACCTTTAGCTTCCTCCATCTTATACCATTTTCTAGGTAAGTCGTCTAGGGTGGAAGGAAATAAGTGTGGCCAGGCTCTTTCATCCTTATGTCCAAGTCTTCTCCACTCTTTTTCACAAGTTTGGATGTGTTCTTCTGGGTTTTGTCCTTGGGTGAAGATAGGGATCTGTGCTTGTGAGGTTAACTTCCTACCACCAAACCTTTCAACAAAGTAAGTTGCAGCACTGGTCCAGGTCTGCAGTTTTGTCTGATGGGTGTCCCACCATCTAGCTGCCTGACCTGTGAAGGTTTCTACTAAGCTCTGTAGTCGGCCATGTTCTCCAATGTTTTTAGACACTTGTTCGACATGCATGACTGGTGATTCCCTCTCCTTATACCTAGGTTGTTTCCTGGTGGTTTCGCTGGTCGGTTGTAAGGTTGGGTGTTCTCTGATTTTCCTCTCAAAAATCTTGGGGATAATTGAGACTATAAAGCACTGTCGGGTGGGTTTTTTCTGTACTTTTTGGATATTCCAGCACCCTCTTGCTTGTGTTTCATAGTTTTCTATCTCCCAGTCATATAGTTCAACATCTGAGTTATAACCAACTGAGTCTTGGTTACCGAAGTAAAGTTCCCCATAGATGTTTGGTTCATTATAGTCAGTATTATTATGGATTTGGTATAGCTGTCTAACATCAACCTCCTCATCAATGGGTTCTATCCAAGGATTTCCTTGGGAAGGGTTAATGGGTACAATAAATCTTTGGCCATTGCCTTTTAGCTTGATCCTCTCTTTATCTAAGGAGATGGAGGCTTTCATCTTTCGACCCCAAGGTCGACCGACAAGGGCTGGGAAGGAGCTAGATCCTTCCTTGGGGTCAATAATTTCAAAATCAACTTTAGTTGATATGCCTTTAATAGTTGTGTCTACATTTTTCCAAACCCCAATAGGTTCAATGAGACCTTGGTCGGCCAATTTTAGGTAGATGCCTGACTCATAAAGTCAAGGTTTGCCCATTTGTTCCGATGTATCCCTGGTCATAATATTGACTTGTGACCCAAAATCCAGAACTACTTGTCGTACGTGGTATCCTTCAATTTCTAGGTTGACCAGTGGGTCGACATCATTTTTGTCTTTTTTATTTAAGCTACAAATGTTATTAGTTTGTTTCTCAGGGTTAGTGGTTTTAATTTGATGCAATAAATCGATGAATTGACCTACAGATTCGTCTGTTTGAATGAGACGGGTTAACTGCTCGGTCGAGCTAAGTCGACTGTTAATAATGTCTTCTTGCTGTGCGATGTTTTGGAATATGTGTGTGGCTTCTTGATATGTCTGTTGTTCCTTGCTAGGGTCAGGGTATGCATTTGTGGTTTTGATTTTGCTAATCTGAGGGTTATCGGGCCCAGTTTTGGTGCCTTGTCGAGTGACAATATGCAAGTTCTTAGTAGTTATTACATCATTCTTCTGGACACAAGACAAGACATTAACATTATTTTTATTGCTGATTTTTTCCAACATGGTAGGACAATCCTCCAAGGAGTGATCGCCTACCCCACAGTGTGTACAAAATTTGAGGTCAGTTCTGTCCTTGTACGGACAGTCTGCGCATCTGTGCCCTTCTTTGTAACAAATAAAGCATTGTGTGGGTCAATGACTTCGTATTTCGCGATTCCCAACGAATCGACCTGTTCTTCCAAACCCTGGTTGTCGATTGTCATGTCGGCGTTCATAGCGTCAGCCGTCATTGCGTTGCCCGTTCTGGTTATTGTTATTGTTTTGCTCCGTGTTCTGTGCAACCGCATTTGTCTGGTAAACGGCCTGGTAGTTCTGTCTATTTTTCAGGTTAAGATGGCAGTCGGGCGTGTTGTGATTTGCAGTTTCGCAGATAGCACACCAGGAAGCCTTTCCATTCTTCATATTATAAGGACAGTCGGCGGTAGAATGGTCTCCACGTTCCTGGCAAATGTCGCAAAATGCCTTTGTTTGTACAAAACGGACATCTTGTCGGCTGAATTGCTGTCGACAATTATCTTTGGAATGTCCGGCTGTTGAACAGTTAGTGCACCAGACTTCTTGGTTCTTCAGAGTCAACTCTTTCAAGGACTTCTGCACGTTTTCAGCTGTTCCTCCAAATGGTGGTCGGTCTGATATGCAGGTATGTCTTCATCCATCTCGACCTGCAGAGCTTTTGTCAGCGCATCTTCATACGACTTGAAAGTTTCCATACTGATGTGTCGGCGAACCTTCTGTGAGAGGCCTGCAAGGAACCATTGAATCAGTAATTGTTCATCAATAGTATAGTCTAACTGGCTCAATAGATCCTTCCATCATTTATCGTAGTCGCAGACTGTTTCTCCTGGCTTCTGGGATGTTGTTTTCAGCTTCTTGGCGGCCAGGTGTTTGGCGTCTGGGGTTTAAAAAAATGATAGGAATTGCGCTTTTATCTCGGCTTTTGTTGCTCTGGGCTGCCGTTCAGAAAATGTCATATACCATGTTAGAGCTCTTTTCCTTAGGGTTCCTGCGAACTGGGCCATCTGGAGTTCTTCTTTTGTGACCTTGTTGGCCTCCCATATCGACTCACAGATGAACCAATATCTTCTGGGGTCTTCGTCGCCCTCATAAAGGGGAATCTGAGCAGATCTGTGACCCATGTCGGAGTCACTGTCACTACTTTCTGAATTTGGCGAGGTGGGAGGTGTGGGTGGGGGTGAAAGAGGTGGGGTCGATGATATAGTCGAACCTGTAGGGGTGACGATGGGGTTTTGGTCGACGGAACTTGTGCCTTCGTCGGTGGTTGATTCTTTCTCGCGGTACAGCGGATTATTGATAATTTGTCTTCTTGATGACCCATTGTCACTTTGCTTTCTCAGGTCTGACTCGTGGTTATCTTCGGAAGTTGTATGTGGCAGGGGGGGTGCTCCTTCATGTGTCGGCAGGAGCAAGTGGATACTACGAAAGGAGGGTGTCGTTTGAAAGGTCACCTAGTTCCCTTCGACCGGTCGGCGTATAACAAGGTTTCATCCCGGGTACGGTTCATCACCTAGTCGGCTCCAGATTGTGATGTCACCAGCTCTCAGTCGGAGGTCGTCTTCAATAATAGTCTATATTACTGTATGGGAATTGGCTGGGGACAGAGTTACTTCATCAGGCACCACGATTTGGAGAGCTTCTTGCTGCTCTATCCATACTTCCTCTGCCTTAGGGGCCGTCTCTTCGTCTACGCCTTCTTCGTGTCGGTCATGACCCGACTCTGGTGGATTCTCATCTCAGTTGGTCTCCCTAGGGTTTTGTTCTCGACGCAGTTCATCGGCTCGTTCACGTCTGGCTTCCCTTCTTTGTTGTCGTTCGTCCCTCTCGATTCTTTTAATGTCCGACATACTTTCATACAATACTATCAATTCCTCTTCAGTCGACTGTTCATTACTGGCTTAAGTCTGGTCGACTGGTATCCACCATGCTCCCTCTCCGACACCCGACCAGCTACCCCCCCATAGCCTACCCAATGCTTTTTAGGAAGCTCAGATAATGCTGTCTATTTGCTCAGGAAGTATTCCCACTCCCTTTCAGCAATGAATTTTTCCCACTGCTGCTGTTTCACCGCCCAGTTAGTATTTGAGGGTGGTTCGCGTAGTAGTGGTCAAGCTTCGACAATATGGCCTGCTCCTTTTTCTATTAAGAACTTGAACAACAAATTCGGCAAGGAACACAAGAATTGATCAGTAAATTCTGTGAAAAATTTCTGTCGAACAGTTTCCACAGAAGTCCTGTCTTCGACTACTTGTTCCTCACAGAAGTCGTCGGCTATCTTTTCGAACCACTCCGATAGATTCGTACGTCCTCCTCGGATCAGTTTCTGGAGTAACTGTTCTTCTTTAGTCTTGTCTGGTTTTCTCATCCAAAAGCTTCTTCAGCAAGTGTGGCACGGATTCGACAAACTTTCCGTGAGTGTCAGTGAAAAATCTGGCTTTTGCTTCTGCGACTGTCAATCTGTTCCTTCTCGCGTAATTTTGTAGATAGTTAGCAATTTTGCGCTCCCACCAGTCCTTGATCTCCTGTTCTGATATCATATGTGAGCATATATTCTAGTTATGTACTACCAGCAACGGAACCAATGTTGTAATCTCACAGATCACATAAGGTTACCAATAATACATACAAAAATATACAGAAATATACACAGATACAAGAGACAAGAACAGATAGGATAAACATATTATATTATTCTCAATAGATCGTACAAAGCCAAGAACTGAACTGAGTTCTTGTGAGGCTCAATAGCCTAATATATACAGGATACAAACAGTTACAAAAATAACTACCTGTCGGTTCGGTGAACCGACACGACTATTAGTTAGCAGACTTAATGACTATGTTTACTCGGCCGACCGACTCAGTCGGCTGGTCGACTAAGTTGGTCCGTCGACTTAGTCGGCTGATCGACTAAGTTGACTTATGTAGACTTGCTCCTTCTACAACCATTGAAAAAGATAGATTTTGTAAGATCTCTTACCTGCAAGTCGCAGATCTCAAAACCGCTGGTCGAAACGGGAGAAATCAACAAAATAAATTTAGGGACCACCTCTCCAACTCAGCAGTGAATAGTGACAATGACACCTCACACAGTGGTCCCCACCCATTTATAGGCCCCATTTGACTTATTTTCTTCCTTTTCTCATAACAAGGCCATACGGAGTCCGTTTGGAATGTCGTTTGCGCCACTAGTTTTAGAATTCCATCCTTCGTATTTTAATGAGACCAACATCTCATGTTTAATAAGTAATTTTCGGGGACACTTCCTAAGAGTTACCATGGTCCACATACCACATTGTGATACAAGTGTCACCAGACCTATACTTGTATCATGCCTACCTACCACAACCCATGCAGGACTCCGAACCACCTCCTCGAAAGGAACACCATTTTATTTTGGTATATAACTGTCAAATCCATCCACTGTAACTCATGTGGATCCTCGCAGCACCACCCTGAGGGCAGATCATTTCTTATGCATACATTTGGCATATAACTACCTTTGGACTTGCACTCATATCATATGTAGTCCATTCCTCCCACTAGAACTCACACAAGAATCTCCTGACCTCTATCTGAGATCCACCTTGATCTGTGTGCCTCTGCCTCATCGAATTGTATGCCAGTACCGCGATCTATCCCATGCATATACAGGTATTTTTAAGAGCCACCTACTCCATCCATACTGCACTGATGACCTTTGGACCACTGTCCATTTCCCCGACATGTGGGGACCTTTAGTTCCCCCTCAATTGGTTGACCATACCGGAGTTTTCGTTAAGCTCTTTTTTGACTCCTAAAAGAATGAAAATATTACCGAGTGTAGCTACTTCCTTTCCCGCTCGTTAAAGTATAGGAAAGGGTGTCTACATCATCTCGTTTATCTCCTCTTGCAAACTATGTAGACCACCATCTGAAAAGGACCACCTTGGCACATCAAGCCAAAACCGTTCCCCTTTGCATCCTTTTATGATTTCTTGGGTAGAGGGGCCAAACTCTATGAAAAATCTCACCATGGCTTGTCGTTAAGCTCTTTTCCAGCCTTCTCATTGGGAAAATATCATCTAGTTAACTCGGTCTCATTCATGCTCGTAAAAGTATCTGAACGACCGTCCAGCTAGTATAGGTTTAACTTTTTTTGTCCTGATTGGATTACCAATGGTAAAGAAGTCTCTCATCCCCTAAAGGATGGGGGAGCTCTCATATGTACACTTTTATCATTTTTCAGCCACAAGGGATTATCAATGTGTTGTGCCCCTGCTCAACAGTCTTTTAAAATCATTATTTCATCAAACAAAATCCCATTTTGTTTGATGAAATGTTTAAATTTTAAAAGGGATAAGTTCGGCTACTGAAAGGAAGATTTTTCCTTGGCTACTGATTGATTGAAGTTCAACATTTATGAACAACCTTTGCAAATTACATTATATCAATGAAATCGTTGCCTTTGAATTACTGGTCTGGATGAACTTTGACTAGGAAGATTGATTTATGAGTATTCATGGTTTTTATGCTCGCTGTTGTCTATCCTNCGATGCCTTTGAATTACTGGTCTGGATGAACTTTGACTAGGAAGATTGATTTATGAGTATTCATGGTTTTTATGCTCGCTGTTGTCTATCCTAGGTTTGCATGTTCCTATGAATAATAGACATTGTTTTAGTCGATTTCATTTTTATAAATATTAATAAAGTTGTTTAACATAGTGTTCATGCCATGTAGAGCGATGGTGATTAAAATCTTAAGCTTTGGGATTATGTTTAAGCTTGGACACATGATTTACATTGCCACATCCTAAGGCTCGTTAACCATGGGCCACGTTAATATTGACTTGCATTTGACAATATGTAAAGGGTCCAATTTTAAACTATATGGTTTATCATTGTTCACCACCTTTGATGAATGGATTGAACATAAGGTTGAAGTCGCGTATATTATGGTTGTATTGGAAGTGATTCATGGCACGAGTCACATTTATCACCATTTCAGAGTGTTATTATGACACTCATTCTTAACTTGTCCTCCACGTACATACTTCCTGTCGTGGCTGTCCACAATTGAAGCACCTGTAACTACGTACACTTCACGCTCTCTGATCATTTAATGCAGGCTAGATGGGGTTAACATCAGTCTTACGGGGTTTCGACCGTCATTTACGATTATCACTCCGAGTAGTGATGGCTCCGATCATGTCGAACTCGCAAGGGTTTCGCCTGTATTTACTCATGGCTTATCCTTTGCACTATTTACTACTGATGAGTCTCGGTTCCAAACACTCGCGACCTGACTTTCTGTCTTCGGTCCAGTGGTGGCATGTATTCTGTGCATGGTGCCGCGTTTATAAACAGTCAGTAATGGCCCCTGTTGTGAGAGTCGAAACCTGTGAGTTAACCCTGTTGAATTCGAACCCTGGGCTTTTGCAAAAGGTCAAAGATGTCGGGTGGCTGCCATTCCTTGAGAATTTCTCTGATTCCAATCCAGAAGTCACCAGAGTATTCGCATTGTCCCTGGTAAATTATCAAGCTGAAGTTGGAGATTTGTGTTTTCGAGTTGATGAGAGGTCGGTTGTGAAAGCAACAGGTCTCTCTCTGTCCGGGAAAAAGTGGTTCAAGTATCAGAGGATGGAGATTATGGAATGGATAAGTTTGCTGAAAAACCCGACGCAAGATGTGTCCTTTCGAGCAGGGATTGCACGTAAGTATTTCTCGAAGGATTGGTGCCCTGTGCTCGATTTAATTCATCGTTATTTAACTTGCGAAGGTAGGTTGTCTTCGGCCTATGTGTATCACCTTCGTTTGATGGTTGCTTTCATAGGATTTCCTATCAATCTCCCTTACTATCTTCTTCACAGTCTGTTTAAAATGTTGAACGCCATTAAGAAGGGACCGAAACATGTAAGTCACAGTTTGTTTCACCACGGGTTAGTGCGTATGTTAATAGAGAATGAATTAATGAAATCTGGTCGCTCATGGGAGCAATTCATAGAGGAAAATGGTTTCTCAGGGTTCTATCATTGTATGTTTGATAACCCCGACGACTGTGGTAAGCACAGGGTTTTGGGTTCAGCTTCGTCGAATAAACCCACAGCAAACCCTAGTCCTAAGAATGTGGAACCCTCTCAAGTACCAGTGGTTAATCCAGATAGTGTTTATTCTGCTTCTTTACGGCCTAGTCGTGGTAAAAAAGGTTCAGGTTTGTCACCTGTCACGCCATCAAACAATAGTGACAAAGTTGGTAGTCGCCGGGGAAATTTACCCATGTCTAAGTTAAGTAGAAGACTAACTCGGAGTATGGGTAAGGCCAGAACCATGAAAAGGCCTGTGAATGATAAAATCCCTGTTGAAACAGTTGTAATCGACGATGAGGAGATTACAGTCCCTTCCCCTGTGAACGATGATGTAATTCGTCATGATTTGATGACCGATCCAGTTGGGCAAAGTCATCCTGTGACTGCTGAGGAGATTTCTGAAAATCCCTCCTTATCTTTAGAAGTTCAGCCGATTCGGCCCAATGTTGATGTCACTCCAGAGTGTGAAAGTCCACCAGCAGTGGACAAGAAGATCCCGGAGGTCCCTGTTGATTATATGACTGATTCAGTCGTCAATGAAAAGTCTGTGAAAATGACTTCAGCTTTTTCACGTGGAATTGGGGAAACCATTCACCTTATGTTTGTTAATTGCCTGCTAGATAAAGTTCGCAGGATGGAAGAAAAAATGAATGAAATAGTGGCGAGTAGAGACCTGCTAAGAATTGATAATCAAGGTTTGAAGGAAAAGGTCGTTGCAAGCGATCAGCATCTCTTGTGGTTAAGAAATCATAAAAATAAACTTATAATACGTGTTCTTAAGTTGCAGAATGAAAATGAAAGAAACGAAGAAAAAGTGCGTGAGCTTAATGCTCAGATTGCCTTGATACAGTTTAAAGCATCTTCACCAAGCCAGTCTAGTGGAGTAAATATTCAGGTTTTCAATGCCTCGGTTAATCTATAGTATATGCTGATATGTCGTTTTGTGGATGAGATTCAGGTATTTCATGATCTCAAGATTATTTATTGACGATTCTATTTGATATTATTTTCATCATATTCTGATTATAATTCTTGCTTATCGCAGATAGTAATGAGAAGATCTTTTGCCCTGATTTTGAGGATGTCAGTTATTTTTGTGATCCCTGTATTCCTGGAGGCAAATCGATGATTGGAGGAATGGTTTTACAGGTGCCTATGTTCTGTTTACGATCCTATATGCTAGATGAACGATTATGCGTTTAAGGAAAAACGACATGTTCCACTTGTCGTTTTTCTTTGACATTAGTTAGGGATCGTAATATTCATTCTTGGTCTTTAATGTTGCTATTATGGGAAAATGAAAATGTATTTAAAAGACGGATAGTGAACATATGAGGGGGTCGATACTTTGGGAATGCAAATACTGAACTGCTGGTTCGTACTGTTTGGGCTGCTAGGTAGTTATCTGTCAGTTGTCACAATGTTCTGGGCTGGTGATGTTTGAATCACATTTACAGTTTTAAAACTTATATGTGGTATATAATATCTTTCAGTTTTTTTGGTATTTGCTTTTCCTATATTACTATGTTTGTTTTAATCTCCTTTGATGGATTGTGCGAAGATAATCTATTAGGTATCGATTGTTCTTGTTTTTAGCTATGCTGGTATAACATATTCTGTAGTTAATAATCGATATTATTGTTACATTATATGGAATGATGCTTGTATGAATTTGCAACGGTTGAATTTCTTTAAAATTTGCAAATGTTTATATACAATGCATTTATCAGTATCAGTTGATAACAAGCTTTAATTAATTTTTTCTCCTGATCAGGATAGGTATTAGATTAGAATTATACTCTATTCAGTTTTTATCTTGTATTATCTAAAAAAAAACCCTGTGGAGTCAGATCTTTTTCATTAATTATTTTCAGTTTGTCATTTTATGTAATTACTGTACATTTGTACATAAATATAACATGACTTTGTAAGTATATGAATCCTGCATAGATTTAGGTCTTATTTATGTATTCAGAGTTAATGGTTTTAGGTAATTTAACTTAACAGTTTTTAGTTCTTGTAATACATAACTTAGGTTAACTTTTGTAATTATAAGAATAGGATCGACACTAATCATCAGTAGAATTAATCGTATTCATGAGTCTTCTAGGATCTCAGGCCAACAGAGCCTTTAAACCTGTTGGGAGTGGCTATTCCAAACAGCTTGGAGCCTGTTCTAAGGGTCCCGGACTGGGTCGTTTCCCCCGTTGCGGGCTTAGTCAAATACGCCCGTCAACAATGGCATTAGAAGGAGGGCCAGCGTAAAATGGCTGATGACATCAACCCTGTTAACAAAACTAATCAGCCAACTACCCCTCAATTACAATCAGGTACTCAACCACGCACTCGCCTCTCATCACGAGTGAATGAAACCCCAGTGAGTGACTCTGTTCGAAATCTAATCTCTCAATTCAACTCTCCTGTTCCTGAACAAATCGACCAGTACGAACAAGCCATAAACAAATCCCAAAGAATATTAACAAGGGCTTATTCGAATCTCACTGGACGCCTGCCCATTGAATTACCCCTTCCACAGATTACTAGGCCTCGCACTCATCACCTTGAATCTGTCTTGGAAGAACAAGGGCCATCTGTAACAGATATTAATCTGCCTTCATCTTCTGTAGGACCATCTGTTTTGGGAGGATCCGGTCAACCACCGTCACCACCTCATTCGTCTAGTATTCCTCAAAAACCACCCTCACCACCTCCGACTCCTAGGAACATGGCAGCTGCCAATCCGCCTAACCCTATGCCTTGGATGGCCCAGGATGCTGTTGCTGTCCCTGGTGTCCAGCATCCTTTGCCTAAACACCCTGAGAAGCTTCTGCCTAAGTTCAACCCTGAGTCGAAGGAGCCAGCTGAAGATCATGTCAAGAAGTTTATGCTGGCAGTCCGGCTCCTAGACGTTGAGCATGAAGATGTCGTATGCCGACTGTTCCCCTACACGTTCGAAGGAAAGGCTTCAACATGGTATTTTTCCTTGACAGCTGGATCCATCACCAGCTGGAATGAATTTGATATCGCATTTATAAACAAGTTTGGAGATGACAAGTCTCCGGCGGTCTTAGTGTCAGAACTGTCTAAAATTCGCATAGAACCTAAAGAAAAGGTTAAAGACTTTAACCAACGCTTTCTGACCTTGAGGAATAGAATTCCCGCCACTTCGAGGCCCACTGAGGATGTAACGATTGAATTTTACACTTCGGCCTTACCAGGAAAAATAGCCATGTTCGTCCGGCAAAAGGCCAAACTTACTTTAGCTGAATATTTCGAAGAAGCAATTAAGGTTGAAAAAGATGTGTTTGTTACAAAGACGAATTCCGGAGTAGATACCGAGTCAGCATCTTCTTCTCGTAAGAAGATCGACAGTCCTGCCAAAACCACAACTGGTTCTGACAAAAGAAGTCAAGATGCTTTAGATTTGGATAGTCTTCAACGAGTCATCAAAAAACTTTCTAATGAGATCATCGATTTAAAAAAGGGCACTTCTGATAATACCTCAAATAAAGAACCACCCAGATAGTTATTTAGAAGACCTTTTCAGAACCCACCTGTAAAACAAAATTCACCCTCTGAAGCTAATAACATTGAGGAAATTAACAGTTTTCTCAAAGCAATAGTTTCAGATCTGGAAACAACTACTGAAACTGAAACTCAGTCTTTAGGACAGAGTTCTCAAGATAAACAAGACACCAATGATAACAGTGATAATAAACCACCCAATGTCATCAGTCATTTTTGGGACACCTCAGAATTAATTGATGACGAAGAGGTGGCTGTTGTCAATGTGAATCAGCATCAGCATAACACCAGGAGTAAAAAAGATCAGCCTTCAACTGAACCGGCCACAACTGTCCCAGATAATAGCTCAGCTGCTAAAGACAAAGATCAGCCTGCTATTAGTAAATCTCCACCTTCCCTTGAGTTAGAATATGATTTGATTGAAGACTTAAAGAAGAGCAGGGCTAATATTTCACTATATGAACTCATAAAAATACCTATAATTCGTGAGAAAATGGTACAAGGGGTTTCCCCAATTAAAACTGGTAAGAATTCTTCCAATCAGAATAGTGCTGTTAGCAATAAAGATAATTCCCAAAAGTCTTCAGTCAATGCATCATCAATAGAGAAAAAATCTGATTCTTCAACTCCACCCTTTTTACTTTCGTTTGAAATATTTAATCGCAAAGTACATAACTGTATGATTGGCTCAGGGGCATCCAAAAATGTTATGCCTTACTCGGTGTGTAAAAGGCTTAATGCTGTCCCCCAGCCTTGCGATACTAGTATTGTACAGCTAGATCGTTCAAACGTTAAGGTAATAGGTAAGCTGAAGGAAGTGCTGATAAGGCTAGCTTCCAATCCCCAAGTACATTTTGTTATCGATATTATTGTTGCTGATATACCAGAAGCATATGGTTTATTTCTGAGCAGGGATTGGTCGCAGAAACTCGATGGATATTTCGCGACAGACTGGTCACACTCATGGATACCTTATAAGGGTCAGCCGAACAAAATCAGGATCGATAGAGAATGGTATATGAAGCATACCGTCACAGAAATTGATGATTCAAATGAACCTGTTCTGTTCACCGATACCATATTGGGTAACTATATGGCTGACTCATTCTTTGGCAATTTAGAGGCCGAAATTTCAGAAATTCCAGATTTAAATCAGCAGTCTGAAATCTGTCATTTTACACAAGTTCCAGCTGAAATCTCAGTCTCGGATACATCACATTTAGATCTCAATGACGGTTTGTGGTCTCTTTACTT
>LPNX010483740.1:29342-77162 GCA_001517045.1 Pseudotsuga menziesii
ACAAATGGGAGAGTCTTTGATGACGACTAGCAATTAATCGACTTCCTAACTCTTAAGGATACCTTCAAGGATGCAGTCTGTGATGAAAGGACTCACGATGAGGATCTACATAATTTTACAGTAATCCCCAAGCCTTGTTCAGTTCAAGAGTCCCTTGAGCAGGTTAGTACTCTTCCCAGGTCAGTAATCAAGCTTGAAAAATTTTATGACTTAAGGGACAAATTCAAAGCTGCAAAAAATAGTAAAACTAATAGCTCCATCATGCGATCTGATATTGTTAATCTAGGAACTGAGCAAAACCCTCAATGTGTAAATTTGGGCAGCACATGTATTGCTCAAGAATGAACAGCCTTTATTAAACTCTTTAAGGAATTCAAAGACATATTCTCATGGACCTATGATGACTTGAAAACATTTGACCCTAATATCATGCAACATGTCATTCCTATGAAACCGAAGGCTAAGCCTTTTCAACAAAAATTGAGAAAGATGCATCCCAGCCTAGAACCAGCTGTCAAGAAGGAGCTAAATAAACTCCTTGCCGTTAGGATAATTTTCCCTGTTCAGCATGCCCAATGGGTAGCAAATCTAGTACCTGTAAGGAAGAAAAATGGTGATATTAGATTGTGTGTCGACTTCCGAAACCTGAACAAGGTTTCTGATAAGGACAATTATCCTGTTCCTACAATGGAGAAAATCCTACAACAGGTCTCCGGATATGAGATTTTTTCGCTATTGGACGGCTTTTCAGGATATAACCAAGTGTTGGTATCCAAAGCTGACCAATTGAAAACAACTTTTAGGACACCTTGGGGAACCTACGCTTACAGAAAATGCCTTTTGGTCTCATAAATGCTGGTGCAACATTCCAGAGAGCGATGGATATCGCTTTCAGAGAGCTGATTGGTAAGTTTGTTGTGATTTATCTTGATGATGTTACTGTCTTTTCTAAAGATAGATCTTATCATTTAACCCATCTCAGGCGAGTGTTCGAGCGCTGCAGGAAGTACGGGATTTCGCTAAATCCTAAGAAATCTATCTTTTCAGTCACTGAAGGTAAGTTGCTTGGTTTTGTTGTGTCTAAACATGGCATTAATATTGACCCAGAACATACTCATGCCATATCTCTGATTCCGATGCCTCACTCAAAAAAGTCTATGCAGTCCTTTCTTGGAAAAATAAATTTTGTTTCTAGATTCATTCCTGGCTACACGGAAATCATTAGGCCATTACAGAAGATGATTAGAAAAGATGCTGAGTTTAAATGGAACGCTGATGAAAAACAATCTTTTCGTGACATTTTAAAAGCTATCGCTGAAGCCCCCACTCTCACTAGCCCAGATTTTTCAAAACCATTCATTTTATATACTTTTGCTTCTGATTTGTCTTATGCTGCTGTGCTGACACAGAAAAATCGTGAAAATAACGAGGCTCCTATTGCTTTTACGAGTTCTGGTCTAAACGGTGCAAAACTGAATTACCCGGAAGTGGACAAGCAAGATTTTGCTGTTTTCAAATCTGTTAAACATTTCAGGCCTTACTTACTGAAGTCCCACACCAAAGTAGTTGTACCATATTCTGCAGTCAGAAACCTGCTAGTATAGAAGGATCTTGGTGAGAAACGAGCACATTGGGTCACCGCACTTCAGGAATACGACCTGGAAATAAAACCATTAAAGATTGTCCGGGAACAGGGTCTCTGTAAGCTAGCAGCTGGCCATGCAGATAGTGCTGAATCAGATCTGCATTTCTTCAGCGACCTCTCTTTGTTTGAAAGGGAAGTTTTTCCGATCTCTATTCCTCCTGATTCTTGGTATGAGGATATTAAGTTCTTTTTATTACATGGCACTGCTCCTGAACATCTAGACCCACGTCATAAAAGGGCTTTAAGACTGAAATCTACACCTTATCGGCTCATTGATAATATCTTGTTTAGAAAGAATTTTGAAGGGGTATTTCTTCGTTGCCTAGAAAAGGATGAGGCTGATAACGTGTTATCTCAATTGCATGCAGGTCCAGCAGGAGGACATTTCAGTGGTGAAACTACTGCCCATAAAATACTTAAAGCAGGGTACTACTAGCCCACATTATTTAAAGATGCATATGCATTCGTCAGGAAGTGTCAGGAGTGCCAAAGGACAAGAGGCAGGCTGAAAAAGGCAGCATTACCCCTCCAACTAGTTATTATCGAGGTCCCATTTCAGCAATGGGGTCTGGATATTGTTGGCCCAATTTCTCCAGCCTCTTCGCAGCAGCATAAATATATTCTTACGGCCACGGATTACTTCACTCATTGGGTTGAAGCCATCCCATTACGAATAGTCAATTCAGATCAGGTGATAGCTTTCCTTGATTCCTTCATCATCACTAGATTCGGTACGCCTGAGTCTTTAATATTTGATAATGCTACTTATTTTTCTTCTGTTAAATTGACTGAGTATGCATTAGAAAAAGGAATAAAATTAAAGTATTCTGCTAACTATTACCCTCAAGGTAATGGGCTGGCAGAATCATCTAATAAAAATCTGATTAAAATTCTTAAACGTACTGTGGCTAACCATCACAGAGATTGGCATACCGCCTTGTCAAACGCTTTGTGGGCTGACAGGGTAACCCCTAAAGCTGCTATAGGAAATTCTCCATTTTTCCTAGTATATGGAAAGGAGGCCATTCTACCCCCTCATATATTCCTGCCTTCTTTAGAACTTGCTCAATCAGTACAGGAAATACCCTGTTCTGCCATGGAGCATCGAATTAATATGTTACAGAAACTCGAAGAAGATAGGGAAATGGCTAGGAAAAATTTTGACAAACATCAGCAGACTGTGAAACGTTGGTTTGACCTTAAGAAATCAGTCAATCAAGAGCTAGAGGTGGGTGATCTTGTTTTGAGATGGGATAAGGAACATGAAGATAAGGGAAAACATACAAAGTTTCAGCATTTGTGGCTAGGACCATTCATTATTACAGAAAAGCTTGGTCCCAGCACTTTCACGCTGCAAACGCTGGAAGGTCAGATTGATGACCTTCCAGTGAATGGTCACCTAATCAAAAGATACTTCTGTTGATCCTCATCAAGGGATCATCTTGTATATATCACTGGTGTGGTGTGCTTGTTTGAATAATTTTATTTGTTCTTGATCTGTGTGTCTTTTCTTTTTATTTGTTTTTTGTTTGTTTTTGTTTTTATGACCTGAACCTGATACGTTCACCAAATCCCAGAACTGATGACTAAAATTCAATTTCTGAAATTTCCCGGAAAATCATGCACAGAGGCATTATTTTTCTAAAAACTGTCATTCTGTTTTACTCTCCAAACAGAGAAGAAAATTCCATTTTTCTGGATATTACCAGTAAATTTTAACACAAGTTAATTCCTTATATCAGTTTCTGCAAAGTTTTGTCTGAGGAGATTAGAGTAGTGTTTGGTAAGGTCATCTATTAAATCTCTTACGCCATCCCTTCTCGTAAAGAGGAGCAAACTCGCCTCCCTTCCTGCTAAGATAATCTCTCTTGGGATTAATTTTAATTACGTTCTGGACAAAGATAGACTTGAACAGTCGAAAAGATGTCTGAAGGACAGAAGGTCTCATCACGAGCCGGTCTGTTTAGGATCATAAGCTTACATACAGTAGCATTGTCGTCTCCGGTTACCAAGCCTGGGCAATGACCCTTAGACACAAAACTCTGAGGGGTGAAAGGTCTCATCACGAGCCGGTTCATTCTACTGGCATGTAGGCTGGTGACTGACATGATTACTTTCGGGTTATCAAGCCTGAATCATGGCCTTCGTGACTAATGAAACAAATCAAAGAAAAATAGAAAGTGAATGGTAACAGTTTATCTTGCCCAGAATTGTAAACTTTTCCCTAGCAGGTTGGATACTGGCAGTTTGTGGGTTTTAAAGCAACCCTGTCGAGGCTATGAACGCCTGCTGGCAGCAGGGCTATGCTTGTGGTATTGTGATTTTAACTTTTAAGACTGAACCATTCGCTGTTCTACTTTTAAGGACTGATTTTTGTCAGAAATCTGAAGTTTGTCAAATAAATAACTGAAACTGTCATCCGCTGGTAATGTTTAGAACTATGAAATTTTTGAATCTGGTTGAGATGTTAAGGCAGTATTATCTATGCAATGAATCATGTTTAGAAGTTTAATTCCTTTGCTTGCATGATTTCAGGTAAATGAAAAGAGATAACTGTTTCGTCCAGCAAGTCACCATCTGTTGTGCCCCTGCTCAACAGTCTTTTAAAATCATTATTTCATCAAACAAAATCCCATTTTGTTTGATGAAATGTTTAAATTTTAAAAGGGATAAGTTCGGCTACTGAAAGGAATATTTTTCCTTGGCTACTGATTGATTGAAGTTCAACATTTATGAACAACCTTTGCAAATTACATTAGATCAATGAAATCGCTGCCTTTGAATTACTGGTCTGGATGAACTTTGACTAGGAAGATTGATTTATGAGTATTCATGGTTTTTATGCTCGCTGTTGTCTATCCTAGGTTTTCATGTTCCTATGAATAATAGACATTGGTTTAGTTGATTTCATTTTTATAAATATTAATGAAGTTGTTTAACATAGTGTTCATGCCATGTAGAGCGATGGTGATTAAAATCTTAAGCTTTGGGATTATGTTTAAGCTTGGACACATGATTTACATTGCCACATCCTAAGGCTCGTTAACCATGGGCCACGTTAATATTAACTTGCATTTGACAATATGTAAAGGGTCCAGTTTTAAACTATATGGTTTATCATTGTTCGCCACCTTTGATGAATGGATCGAACATAAGGTTGAAGTCGCGTATATTATGGTTGTATTGGAAGTGATTCATGGCACGAGTCACGTTTATCACCATTTCAGAGTGTTATTATGACACTCATTCTTAACTTGTCCTCCACGTACATACTTCCTGTCGTGGCTGTCCACCATTGAAGCACCTGTAACTATGTACACTTCACGCTCTCTGATCATTTAATGCAGGCTAGATGGGGTTAACATCAGTCTTACGGGGTTTCGACCATCATTTACGATTATCACTCCGAGTAGTGATGGCTCCGATCATGTTGAACTCGCAAGGGTTTTGCCTGTATTTACTCATGGCTTATCCTTTGCATTATTTACTACTGATGAGTCTCGGTTCGAAACGCTCGTGACCTGACTTTCTATCTTCGGTCCAGTGGTTGCATGTATTCTGTGCATGGTGCCACATTTATAAACAGTCAGTAATGGCCCCTGTTGTGAGACTCGAACCCTGTGAGTTAACCCTGTTGAATTCAAACCCTGGGCTTTTGCAAAAGGTCAAAGATGTCGGGTGGCTGCCATTCCTTGAGAAGTTATCTGATTCCAATCCAGAAGTCACCAGAGTATTCGCATTGTCCCTGGTAAATTATCAAGCTGAAGTTGGAGATTTGTGTTTTCGAGTTGATGAGAGGTCGGTTGCGAAAGCAACAGGTCTCTCTCTGTCCAAGAAAAAGTGGTTCAAGTATCAGAGGATGGAGATTACGGAATGGAGAAGTTTGCTGAAAAACCCGACGCAAGATGTGTCCTTTCGAGCAGGGATTGCACGTAAGTATTTCTTGAAGGATTGGCGCCCTGTGCTCGATTTAATTCATCGTTATTTAACTTGCGAAGGTAGGTTGTCTTCGGCCTATGTGTATCACCTTCGTTTGATGGTTGCTTTCATAGGATTTCCTATCAATCTCCCTTACTATCTTCTTCACAGTCTGTTTAAAATGTCAAACGCCATTAAGAAGGGACCGAAACATGTAAGTCACAGTTTGTTTCACCACGGGTTAGTGCGTATGTTAATAGAGAATGAATTAATGAAATCTGGTCGCTCATGGGAGCAATTCATAGAGGCAAATGGTTTCTCAGGGTTCTGTCATTGTATGTTTGATAACCCCGACGACTGTGGTAAGCACAGGGTTTTGGGTTCAGCTTCGTCGAATAAACCCACAGCAAACCCTAGTCCTAAGAATGTGGAACCCTCTCAAGTACCAGTGGTTAATCCGGATAGTGTTTATTCTGCTTCTTTACGGCCTAGTCGTGGTAAAAAAGGTTCAGGTTTGTCACCTGTCACGCCATCAAACAATAGTGACAAAGTTGGTAGTTGCCGGGGAAATTTACCCATGTCTAAGTTAAGTAGAAGACTAACTCGGAGTATGGCTAAGGCCAGAACCATGAAAAGGCATGTGAATGATAAAATCCCTGTTGAAACAGTTGTAATCAACGATGAGGATATTACAGTCCCTTCCCCTGTGAACGATGATGTAATTCGTCATGATTTCATGACCGAGCCAGTTGGGCAAAGTCATCCTGTGACTGCTGAGGAGATTTCTGAAAATCCCTCCTTATCTGTAGAAGTTCAGCCGATTCGGCCCAATGTTGATGTCACTCCAGAGTGTGAAAGTCCACCAGCAGTGGACAAGAAGTTCCCGGAGGTCCCTGTTGATTATATGACTGATTAAGTCGTCAATGAAAAGTCTGTGAAAATGACTTCAGCTTTTTCACGTGGAATTGGGGAAACCATTCACCCTATGTTTGTTAATTGCCTGCTAGATAAAGTTCGCAGGTTGGAATAAAAAATGAATGAAATAGTGGCGAGTAGAGACCTGCTAAGAATTGATAATCAAGGTTTGAAGGAAAAGGTCGTTGCAAGCGATCAGCATCTCTTGCGGTTAAGAAATCATAAAAATAAACTTATAATACGTGTTCTTAAGTTGCAGAATGAAAATGAAAGAAACGAAGAAAAAGTGCGCGAGCTTAATGCTCAGATTGCCTTGATACAGTTTAAAGCATCTTCACCAAGCCAGTCTAGTGGAGTAAATATTCAGGTTTTCAATGCCCCGGTTAATCTATAGTATATGCTGATATGTCATTTTGTGGATGAGATTCAGGTATTTCATGATCTCAAGATTATTTATTGGCGATTCTATTTGATATTATTTTCATCATATTCTGATTATAATTCTTGCTTATCGAAGATAGTAATGAGAAGATCTTTTGCCCTGATTTTGAGGATGTCAGTTATTTTTGTGATCCCTGTATTCCTGGAGGCAAATCGATGATTGGAGGAATGGTTTTATAGGTGCCTATGTTCTGTTTACGATCCTATATGCTAGATGAACGATTATGCGTTTAAGGAAAAACGACATGTTCCACTTGTCGTTTTTCTTTGACATTAGTTAGGGATCGTAATATTCATTCTTGGTCTTTAATGTTGCTATTATGGGAAAATGAAAATGTATTTAAAAGAGTGATAGTGAACATATGAGGGGGTCGATACTTTGGGAATGCAAATACTGAACTACTGGTTCGTACTGTTTGGGCTGCTAGGCAGTTATCTGTCAGTTGTCACAATGTTCTGGGCTGGTGATGTTTGAATCACATTTACAGTTTTAAAACTTATATGTGGTATATAATATCTTTCAGTTTTTTTGGTATTTGCTTTTCCTATATTACTATGTTTGTTTTAATCTCCTTTGATGGATTGTGCGAAGATAATCTATTAGGTATCGACTGTTCTTGTTTTTAGCTATGCTGGTATAACATATTATGTAGTTAATAATCGATATTATTGTTACATTATATGGAATGATGCTTGTATGAATTTGCAACGGTTGAATTTCTTTAAAATTTGCAAATGTTTATATACAGTGCATTTATCAGTATCAGTTGATAACAAGCTTTAATTAATTTTTGCTCCTGATCAGGATAGGTATTAGATTAGATTTAAACTCTATTTAGTTTTTATCTTATATTATCTAAAAAAAAACCCTGTGGAGTCAGATCTTTTTCATTAATTATTTTCAGTTTGTCATTTTATGTAATTACTATACATCTGTACATAAATATAACATGACTTTGTAAGTATATGAATCCTGCACAGATTTAGGTCTTATTTATGTATTCATAGTTAATGGTTTTGGGTAATTTAACTTAACAGTTTTTAGTTCTTGTAATACATAACTTAGGTTAACTTTTGTAATTATAAGAATAGGATCGACACTAATCATCAGTAGCATTAATAGTAAGCATCAGTCTTCTAGGATCTTAGGCCAACAGAGCCTTTAAACCTGTTGGGAGCGGCTATTCCAAACAGCTTGGAGCCTGTTCTAAGGGTCCCGGACTGGGTCGTTTCCCCCGTTGCGGGCTTAGTCAAATACGCCCGTCAACACAATGAAAAAGAGCCCCCACTGGAGTCTTCTTCATGCTTTTAGACTCTCTAAAATTGAAAGCACCATCGATCATTTACTTTCTCGGGCATGCCAAAAATCCATGAGATCATACCACAAATGTGTCTCTAGACACCACCCCACATATAACATCTTGACAACATTCCCACTTTGGGTCGCTTTTGTTAAGAGTATTTTACGATGTGCCTTCCTTGGATCCCATCAATACCAAAAGTGTCTACCTCCCACAAGTATTTCCCATTTGCAATTACATTCCCGGTATTACAGCTATGATCCCTTTCCCATGAGTCAGTTTCATTTTCTTCCTGGTCCACCCTGCCATCATACTTTGAACAAAGGAATTTTGAGTCCCTCGTGATTCCCTTCCTCTATTCCACCTCCCCCCCCATTCAATGGGTCACTCCTCAGATTGTCTCACATCTTTTGGTTATCTCCCTCGCACTTCTAGTCAAGGAAACACCATTTCCTTGGCCAGTTGCAAGTCTCCCTTTGTCGACAAAAACACACATATTCTAGAGGATAGATCGAGAGGTCCCTGTATCCTAGTTTCATTAACCTCATTGATGAGTTCCTTGGACCCATTGAGACAATTCCTTAGTGCCTCTCGAGATGGTTGTGTCTCATGTGCTCAACTCCAGCTACATCATCACATTATTGATATTCATACAGGGTATTGGTCCATGCAGTATTTGGTCGAAGACCCTGGTTGTCAGTTGACTCTAGCACATTGATGAGTCTATTTGAGGGACCCCAACTTGTTTATGTCCCTCATGATTTTTTGGTTGCATTGGAAATAGTGTTCAGAAGCCCCAACAGTGCTTCTATATAGATTTATGATTGATGCAGTATATTTGTACCGTTCCAAATCCAACAGACCATCAGTCATGAATATATAGAATTCCACAACAATGCCATGGTTCCAGTGTATCATTTCTTTAGATCAATATTGTATTCATCCTTGTATTAAAGAAACCACTATGTATCATCAATTGTAAATGATCGGCTCTTGCATTTTAGAGCTTAGATCACATTATTATGTTGACATCGTTACGAGCATGGGGATGCCCATGTCGTCCATATACATGTCACACATTATTTGTATCTCACCCATTGATGGGAACCATATTAATACAAAAACAAAAAACCAAAAGCCATCATGACCCAGCCCAGGAAGCAGAACCTCTCATCTAAAAATCCTATGATGTCCGTCAGCCATACGATGAGATCCTACCCTCAGACATTAGGGGGAAATATGTTAACCCAAAAAATCCCTGAAATATCTCTACATGACCTACACCACACAAAGACCTCTATGTCACTACCCTCATTTGATCCCCACACCCTTGCAAAGTCTCAAAACCATGAAAAATGGCTTAAAACCCCTAAAAAGAGAGAAAATAGCTCCCATGGGGGCTAAAACTTCCAAAAAGGGGATAAAACCCCTCAAATGAGCTTAAAACTCCTAAAGGAGCTAAGAGTTGGGAAAAATGGGCTTAAAGACCAAAAAAGGGCCTAAAGCCCTAACCAGGGGCTTAAAACCCTAAAATATCAAGAAAAAACTATAAATAGATGGGTGGGGGTCACTCTCAAAACACTCCTTCTATCCATATCATTATGCTTCCCGTGTGAGTTCCTTGAGACCCTTTGCCTCTCAAGTCATTCACCCTCCCTCTTCTCCATTTCTCCACAATCCAAGCTTCCATCCCAAAGAGAGAGGTGCTTCTAAATCTAGGGCATGGTGGACCATTTCCATCCAAATAGAAGGTATAACCATTTGCTTTCATTGTTATTTTAGTTTTCTAGCTTATTTTAGTTTCAGGTTTGTTCTCTAATTGTTTTCTGCAGGTTTTCCCTTTGATTTCTTGTAGCCATAGTTTGTTCCTTAACCATTTCATGCAGGGTTTCGTAGCTTAGTTCTGACATTGTTTTGCAGGTTCTCTTCCAACCAACAGGAACCCTACCCTTTCGTCCTATATATGGAAGGTAGATTTTCCTACCTGTAGCTAGGGTGAAATCCCTACTACAGAATTGGTGACCATGATTGCAACAGCCCGTGATGACAAGTCCTCAATTTCACACGTCAAGGTGTGTGTACTACGCACATACACAGTAGCGTAACAGTGCCTATCACATAACTCCTCCAGTGTCTCCCCACGAGACAGTACTGGATCCAAGTCACCAACAACTCCCAACATTGGGAGCCTAGTCAAAACATATACACCCAACAGCGTAATCTCAACATGCCGTGCTTGGATCATGAAGGCCTCCTCCCTAGTGTCCCAGAAGCTCACCAAAGTTTGCAGTAGTAGATGTAAGCTCTTAATTAGGGGAATCAGCATAAACTTCAGTAATCCACATTGGAGGTCTCTGTAGTCTCTCTCATGCCACTTCATCTTAGGCATCCTATACAAGCATAACCCAACTGTCAGCCACAACTTTTAGCAAAAACAACCACCCAGGGACCAGGTCGCACTTGTCTAGCCCAAAAGACCGATAAGGTCGCTCAAAAAAGCCTTAGAGGTGTGACCTAGTCGCTCTTTTACTTGCAAAAGTTGTGACCTCACTTGTAGATACCCTAATAGGCTCACAGAGGACCCTTGGGTGAGCAAATTCAAAATGTAAGCCACTGAAAAAGATAGATTTTGCAAGAGCTCTTACCTACAAGTCATAGATCTCAAAACCGCCGATCGAAATGGGAGAAATCAGCAAAATAAATTTAGGAACCACCTCTCTAACTCAGCAGTGAATAGTGACAATGACACCTCACACAATGATCCCCACCCATTTATAGGCCCCATTTGACCTATTTTCTTCGTTTTCGCATAACAGGGCCATACGGAGTCCGTTTGGGACGCCGTTCATGCTACTAATTTCAGAATTTCATCCTGTATCTTTTAATGGGATCAACGTCTCATGTTTAACAACTAAATTTTGGGGCCACTTCCCAAGATTTACCATGATTCACATACCACATTTGTGATACGATTGTCTTCGGGCCTGTACTTGTGTCACACCTGGGTACCGCAACCCATGCAGAACTCTAGACCAATTGCTTAGAAGGCACACCATTTTATTTCAACATATAACTATCTAATCCATCCACCACAACTCACGCAGGTCCCTCGACCACCACCTGGAGGGCAGATCATTTCTTGTTCATGCATTTGGAATATAACTTCCTTCGGACTTGCACTCACATCATATGTAGTCCAGTCCACCCACCACAACTCATACAAGACTCTCCTAACATCTGTTTGAGGGCCACCTTGGTCTGTGTGCCTCTTCCGCACCCACTCGCATGCCTCTACCATGATCTACCCTGTGCATATATAGATATGTTCAAGAGCCATCTGTTCCATCCATACTGCATAGACGACCTTTGGACCATTGTCCATTCTCCTGAGATGGGGGAAACTTCAATGCCATCTCGATCGGTTGACAATACCAGAGTTTCTATTAAGTTCTTTTCTGACTCCTAAAAGAATGAAAATATTGCCGATTGCAATTGGTTCCTTTCCCGCTCGTTAAAGTGTAGGAGAGGGTGTCTACATCGTCTCGTTTATCTCCTCTTGCGGACTATGTAGACTACCATCTTAAAAGGACCACCCTGGCGCATTCAATCCAAGACAGTTGCCCTCTACATCCTTTTATTCTTTCTCGAGCAGAGGGGATGAACTAGGGATAATTTTAGGGGTGAGAGTTATCCAATGGGCTGTTTTTTCATGTTTTTTTCCAAAAAAATATTCACCATTTTGCATTTTTTGAAGCCCTGTTTCGCCAAATTTTGATGGGGTAAATTTTTTTCACCCAAACAATCACCAAATTATTATATAAACAATATAAAATCCTTGGAAATTAAAATATCTTTTGAAAAATATCACCAAACATTTTATAGTTGGCATTTGAAGAATTGGCAAGATTCACCAACATTTCGACACTCCTAAATAAGTATGCTTCCTTAAAATCATCCCTGGGCTGAACTCTATGGAAAAATATCACCATGGGTTGTCGTCAAGCTCTTTTCTAGCCTACTCATCAAGAAAAGATTGTTAAGCGGACCTGGTCTCGTTCATGCTCGTAAAAGTATCTGAATGATTCTCTAGTCAGTATAGGTTTAACCTTTTCAATCTTGATTGGACTAGTAATGGTAAAGAAGTCTCTCATCCCCTAAAATATGGGAAAGCTCTCATATTTAGACTTTAAACCTTTTTCGTACATAGGTGATTATCAATGAAAAATATCCCCCACTGGAGTGTTCTTCATGCTTTCAGAATCTCTAAAATTGAAGGCACCATCGAGCATTTACTTTCTCCGTCTCACCAAAAATGCATGAGATCATACCACAACGGTGTCTCTACACACCACCCCATAGATAACAGTTTGATAGCATTCCCACTTTGGTTCACCTTTGTTTAGATTATTCTGCGATGTGTCTTCCTTGGATCCCATCAATACCAAAAGTGTCTACCTCCGCCAAGTATTTCCCATCTGTAGTTACATTCCCAGTATTACAGCTATGATTCCTTTCCCATGAGTCATTTTGATTTGCTTCCTGGTCCACCCTACCATAATACTCTAAACAAAGGAAGTTTGAGTCCCTCATGATTCCCTGCTATTGGGGTGCGCACCTTAATGGTCCTTAAGTGTGGTAACTCCGCAGTTTTTGGAAGCTTGTAAGCGGAGTTACGACTCAAAACAGTCTTACGGGTGTCGGGGTTGAGTCAAAGTCCTATTTTTGTAATAAACCCATGGTTTAATTCCAAGGTTTAGGGTTTGGGGTGCCCATGGTTTCAGTCCATGGTTTTGTAATAAGTGCGCTGTATAAATAAGCACTCTTGTAAAGAAGTCAGTTTAGGCTTCTGATGTAAGATGAATTGATGCGAAGCTAAGGCTTGTTTTGTAAGAAAGGTTAAGTCCCAGCTGTGTGCATGGACGACCTCTGCAGCTGTGTACGCAGAGGGTTTTGGGTGATTAAGAAGATCTGCAGCTATGTGCGCAGAGGCCTGCTACTGTGTGCGCGGCTTTGAGGACTTGAAGGGATTTGCAGCTGAGTGCGCAGATCAGAACTGTGGTTTTTGTAAAGAGTTGAATAAAACATAGTTCTATGGACGTAACCCCTACACTGGGGGTCAACCACGTTATATCTTGTGTTGTGGTTCTTTTGTGTTGTTTTCTGTTATGTTCTTTATGCATTAATAAGTAAATATCTGATAAGTAAGATCAATGCTAATTAATAACTTCGCTATGAATTCCCAGTAAGGGTCAAGCAAGTAATTGTTTTTTATCTAAGTTGCAAAGTTATATAAGTATTTTCGAAGCTCTGTATTGTATGATTAATAACTAGTTAAAGGCTAAAGGTACAGTAATATCCCTCTTCTGCTTCCAAAAACCTGGTTCTACTGCACCCCATAGCTATTTTGGGTGAGACTGCAACCTATTCACAGGTTGTTGCCGAAAGGGCCAACACTGTGGGTTTTTTGTTGGTGCGAAGTTACTGGTATAAAACCTGGGTCTGCCCTATTGCCCAACAAATTGGTTCCATTTCCAGTTGAAGTCAATATCTGCTCAAGAGGGGTTTATGTCGTACCTCGAGGGCTACGTTCTGGATAGCCTCCGTCAAAGAAATCGGTGACTGGATTGACGAGACCTATCTGAAATTTGTTGAGCAAGAGAACAAAGATCCGCGTCGTAGTTCAGACGAATTTTTACAAAGTTATGTTTTTCCTGATGTTTATGAAATTTTCTTTGGTAGTATCCACATAGAGTTGCACCAGTGGTTATCCAGGTTGGCAGAGAGAAGGACGAACTTCCAAGAAAGTCAGTTTCCTGATTGGACCCCCGCAAGAATTAATATATTGAAAAGGGTGAACAACGAGATATCTCGAGCTGTTGATTTCTGGATGACGCGAACCCTTGAAGCATTTGTGACAGAGTTCGCCATCGACACAAGTAAGTCCTTCAGCGAAGCCAAATGACAATTTTTCAGAGGACAAAGGGGTAAGTACTTGAATTCATTTAGTTTGAGTATTAAAATGCTATTGGCTGAAAAAGGTATATTGCTCATTGAATTAGACTGTTAGATTTAGTATTACTAACCTATGTTTTCAAGTGAAAGTACCCTTGACGAGCAAAGCGGTTTGCTGCGAAGTGGCAAGAGGTACAAGAGATATTTTGAGTCCTATACCCTAGGTCAGAATATTGAGTCTAACCCTGTAAGTCTAGCAGCCTCAGAGCTCGAAGAAACCCCTTCTATTGGAAACCCTCCGGTAACCCCGCAGCAAAGACCTATTATCCCTGAAAACCCATCGCATTCTGAAAGTAACCCTAGCCCGAGTATTCCTGTCGCAGGTCAGTCTACCCTAGTAAGTCCCCCCCCCCCTACTAGCAGTCCCCTCCCTCCCCCCCTAGATCCGTGATGGCCCATATGAATGATGACATCAAGCTCCCTGTTTTCAAAGGCACTGGATCAGAGGATCCAGAATAGTTTTGGTTTTTATGTGAAGCAGTGTGGACTGCTAAGAACATTATGGATCAAGATATAAGAAGAGTGCAACTCGTTACTTCTTTTAGAGACCACACTTTGAACTAGTTCATGAAGTATTCCAGTACTCATAACCATATCTTGGCTGATATAAAAGCTGCGATGATAAAGGAATTTAAGAAGCCGAAATCAGAGTCACAGTGTATCACTGAACTAAAGGAAATTTAGTAGAGGCGAGGAGAATCCGTGTGGGACTTTGATCAGAGGTTCAAAGTTCTGCTAGACCAAGTTAGTTTCACCATTGGGCCTACGCATCACAAAGAATGGTTCATTGCCACTTTGCTACCGCATATCAGGACTCCACTCATGCAATAGAAGGTTGCTGATCAGCAAGAGGCTCTGGAAATTGTGATGAAGCTTGAAACCGCTCCGGTCGAAGATAATTTTGGTATAGCTCAAATACAAGTGTAGTTGGCAGGGATGGCTCTGGATCTTCGCGATATGAAGAAAGGGAAAACCGGTTGCGAGGAGGTTTGGTGTACACGATGTTGGACAGGGGGTCACGACAAGGAACAGTGTCCTGTGGTAAGAAATTACCTGAATTCTGGTGCGCCAAACCCATTCAACCCTAGTGTGCTGTATTGTGAAATCTGTAAGACAACTGGTCAGCATCGACCTGAATACTAGTATCTACTATAGAGGTATGTGCAAGTCCCTAAGAACCCCTATTGCAAATTATGTAAGTTAGTGGGACATAATGAAGATGAGTGTCATAGTCTTGACCTCATGAGAGAACGAACTTATGATGCCTATCGGGTAAAAAATGATGGACAAGGAAATGATGGATATGGTTACTGTGGTAGTACATCACACCGCAGAGATTTTGGAGGTTGTGGTCGTGGTGGTATGGCTGGAAGAGGACGAGGCTAGGTTGTGTGTTATAACTGTAACCAGGCTAGACACCTAGTTCGAGATTGTCGGAACCCAACTACGACATGTCGGTATTGCAGAGCAGTTGATCATGTCATCGAGCAGTGCCTGCAGCTGATAGCCAAAATTCAAGAGAGAAATAGTGCCCCTACTTAGAATATCCAGCTGATTGCTATTGAGCAACGACCTTCCCCAACCATTCATGTTGTTACCAGTAGTGGAGCCATGACGGGAGTATAGAACAAGGAGAAACAGCCTGACGAGGCTTGGGTTCGTAAGGATCTAGCAAAAATCCCAGTATTTGATGTCAAAAGAGAAAAAGAGACATTTATGGAAGCCAAGAGAGACTTTGCTGACCCAAGAACATCAGGCACACCTATGAAACAACCTCAACGGCAGTTGTAGCCGCAAGAAGCATCGACGGATAAAGTAAGTACACTGTCCTCCTTTTTATAGAGTTGTATGAGGTTCTTAAGGAATCAGAATGCTTTAAATGAGTTGCAGAAAGTTATTGCTTCTTGCGAACCTCAGCGAAGTGCTAGTAAGGAAAAAGTAAAAATTGTTAATAGAGTCAGAAGAGCTGGCCGAGAAATGAGACTGAATGCTTAGATAGGAGAGTATGAAATGAATGATGTCATCCTGGATCTAGGATCAGAAGTAAATGTCTTAACTAAGAAGACATGGGAACAGATGGGAAAACCTACCCTTGATTGGTCCCCTATACAGTTAATATTAGCCAATCAGCAGAAGATTGTGCCCCTAGGAATATTTCCTAGTGTCCCACTAGATGTTGATGGAGTCAGTAACTTCGTAGAATTTGAAGTTATTGAGATAATTGATGATAGTAATCCCTATCCCGCCTTATTAGGAATTGAATGGGAAATGGAAAATGCTGCAGTCATTAACCTTAAGAAGAGACAGATGACTTTCGAAGGGAAGGGTTTGAGAGTCATAGTACCACTGGACCCTTCTCAAGGAGAAAGGTACACAGAACCACTCAGAGATGTAGATCAGGATGTGTTGGACCATATCTACAATATCACAACGAAGGAAGAATATTATGTTGATCCTACTGCCGAAGGTATCATGGATTGGCAGTGTGACAGTTCCTGCATGACGGATTCAGATGATGGTATAGAGAATTGGTAGAACAGACTGTATGAGCTCTATGGCCACCGTTGTGCAAGAATTACCAAATCTCTCAGATGGCTTAGCTCACAGACAAGACCCTTACCTGTTTTTGATGGTTCGACAAAACCAGAAGAGTTTATTGTGAAATTCTCAGCACAGGTACCAGACTCACAAAAAATGGATACTTTAGAATCAGCCTTTAGAGTCGTAGTAGCCAGATGGTGGAATGGTCACAAGAAGTGCATTCATAGTTGGGAATTGCGCCAGAAGTCCCTCTGCCTAAGATTCAGAGATCGACCTCAGGAGGTGTGACGCAGGTTTAATGGTAAGAGTAGTCCTCAGCACCATTTGGAGCAATGCTATGAAGCTTGGAAGCATGTACCTCGTGCAGAGTGGGTACATAGGTTTGTGCATACCCTAGAACCTATAGCAAAGAATTGGTATGCGGAAGTAGAGCTTCGCCATGGTACTGTAAGTTGGGATACTCTTGTTGATAGTTTTGTATTGACATTTTCTATTAATGAGGTTTTCCCTGCTTTAGATGGAGCTATTAGGTTGATCCATACTAAGGTGTTTGATGATCAAGAGATAGAAGAATATCAACCTGAGTAGAAGGAACAAGAAGCTAATGCAGTCGAATGTTACAACCTCGCAATTGATGAGGATGACGATCCATGCAACATTGAAATTCCTGAGTCAGAAGGCCACTGCGAAGTACATGGACCAGTAGTCGAAGCACCTAAAGTAACACAGCCCCTGAAGACGCGGACCATAAACATTGGCTCAGAAGAATAGCCTAAGTATGCTACCATTGGAGATTATTGGGATGAAGAAATGGTAAGCAAAGTGACCCAACTTCTCCATAAGTATCAGGACTTATGTTAGATGAAGTTCTTAGAAACAAAAGGAATCATTGAAGCTGTGGACGACATTCTGTCGTGGATAGAAGCTCGAAGCCATGTCAAAGATGGTGTCAGTAGGTTTCCAACATCCTTATTATGGGGCAACCAGAGCTACTGGTTATGCCGAAGAAGGACAGATCTGTTGGAACTTCAAAAAAAAACGTTAGAAGAAATCAAATTTGGTGGCATCGATACGTTATCTGCATTAACTGCCTGTATTAATGCGATCTTGGAAAATCTACCGCTGTTTGGAAAAGATCTCTGCTCGATTCGGTATCATCAATGCACAGTTATGACAGATTTATTTGACGGATTCTATAAGAAGGCACCCACACCGGTGAAGTTCACATTTCGCATTTCCTTGAGTTTTAACACTGCATCCATGTCAGCTGATCATGAGGTTCAGGAAATATTGAGGGAATTTGAGCAGATGGGTCTGCGAAACCTTTTCATCCACCCACTTGCATCTGCAACCCGTGAAGAAACTCCCCCAGCACCAACTCAGCCAATGCAGACACGATCTGCCAGAAAAAAGTTTAATCCTGAAGTGTGTTCTAAGCACAACGAAGACAGACACAAGCAATCGGGGAAAACACTGGAGGATCCTGAGATGACTCCATCTAGTTTAGCTGAGGTCCCACTTGAAGTGGATGAGAATATTTCCCCGCAGTGTCCACCGTATATTTCGCCAGTTCAACCAGGAGTTCAGGCACCTCGGTGCCGCTCCAAGTTCACTCTATGTACCCTGTCGCTGCCATAAGGTGTGCAGTTGGTTGGAACCATGATAGCGAAAATCGACTGGCTTAAGTATGTCGACCACGACATGAATGATCGTGGGAATTTTCCACAGTTTGTCCCAGGACAATACTTGCATTTTGTCAAATATCAAGAGACTGGAGCGACATTGCTGGAAGTAAAACATTGGGTTGATGGCTTGGATCAAGCTGGCTTGCTGAAGATGCTCGATGTTCCTCATTTTGGTCGCAGCACACAGGTGACCATAGTGGTCAAACAACTGCTGGAATTAGTACATGACGGCCACCTATGGATAGGAGATCAGAAAATTCCTATTAATGGCAAGCTCATTCATAGGATCATAGGCTTACCACTGGCAGGGCCTAATTCGGGGACCAAATTCCCTTCAAAGCATGACGATACAAAGCTTGCACAAAGCATGAAGGACCGCTTCGGCCTGACGAAGGGGAAACGAGGGTACCACACTTCCACGATTGAACCCCATAACATTTGCTTCATAGCTGAGCTCTTAGCATGCAAACTCATGCGAAAGTGCAAACCAAATGAAGTGCCTTCCCTGGTTATCAGAATTGCTGCGAACTGTGACAAAGGCTACAGTTACAACTGGGCAGCATACATTGCACAGGAATTCCTTGAAGACACTCGCGACGTGCAGGAGAAAGGTAGGCCCTTTCACTACTCCTGGTTGCTAGTCCTTATCGCACTGGTAGGATGGCAACCTACCGAGGCGCAGTTTGCTGCTGTGCCTCCGAACATGCCCAGTGCAGCAAGGTACGCATATTTGTGGGTTTCATAGGATAAAACCCTACAACAGATGACAAAATATCTATTTGTCTTTTATATGCTGAGTATCTCATATGATATCGTAAAAACACTGCGGCTCAGTAATGAGTTATTCTCTCAATATGCTGGAGCGGCCAAATTCAGAGCTGACATGCACCATATCTTTCTCCAGGATCGTGAAGATAAAAAGCATCAATGGTTTAAGTTACCATATGTAGTAAACGAGGAAGACATCCTTGCAGTAGTTCAACAATGGCTGGATGAATGGTTAAAAGACCTGGGAAAAAAACCTAACATTCCAATTCCTCCAGTTACGAATTTAGGCGTAGGCACCAGTCAAACGCAGCAGCAAGACCCCCCACAGGATAGCGAAGACCAAAGTGAGTCGTAGCAAATTCAAAGCCACCAGGAGGGAGATGGTGGAAATGAAGAAGAGGACGAAGACTCGATCCAAACTACCTCAGACCCTAACCGACAAGATAAGCACAAGATGCTAGAGCCAGAGGAAGTGATCAAACCTTAGTCCTGAAAGAAAACAAAGGCGTCGAAGGATAATAATTTCGAGGAAGAGCCCAGCCTGACAAGTGAGGAGTTTGATCAATATCTATCAAAGTCCACAAAGGTTCTCACCAAGAAGTGGTCAGATTTTACAGCTACGCATCTTCCTGCCATCACTGGCATAGCGCAACGGATTTCAGAGCTAAAGGAGTTAGCAGAAAAATCGGCGATGGGCGCTGCAGCAAGTGGTGCCCTAGTACCTACACAGCCGGACACAAGGCCATGGTCGGTTAGAGAAAACTAGGGACAAGTGTCAAGCGTCACTCTCATCATAACCAACGTAGCATATTGCACATAGATGAGCATGGTAGTGGGAATCGATTACACCAAGATGTCCATGATGGAATTACATCTCTGTCGGTCAGCTATCATGAAGGAAATCCAAGCATGTGACCACTACTCACAAATACAGTTGGAAGATACCAGGAAGCAGAATGATAGCCTTGCAACACAGTTGGAGGAGGCGGAGCAGAGGAAGATGAATGTAGAATGTAAACAGGCTACATTGGTATGGGTCTTGGATGAGGCATGTCGAAGTCTTCCTGACTTCGACGTACAGCTGGAGGAGGAGCCAGAGTAAAAACTAGCCAAGCTGAAAGAATATGCACAGCACTCTCGCAATGAAATAGAAAATCTCCAAGTAGAACATGAGGCTCATATCGTATAACTTCAGCTTCGCGTCACCCCGGAGAGCCCACCAGAGGTCAGGGAGCAGTGCCGAGCAGACATTCAGGCCTTAGCAGCAAAAATCTCAGATATTGTGAGTAGTGCAGCAAAGCTGCTAGAAGACAGTGTCGAAGCCTGGACAACCCTATAGGAACATCCAGAAATGGGACAACTACAACAAATTATTAGGTAGCGACAGACAGAGCTGGATGCAGTAAAAGAGGAAATTAATACTCTGCCTCCCATGCAGAAAATGCTCAAGGTCAAGAGAAGTAATGAACTCCAGTAGGAAATTGAGTCGTGCAGAGCGAATGCAACAGTGTTGGAAAATTCTATGCAGCCACTTGTTAGCGAGGCTTTGGAGTTGAGTACTATTGTAGATAGCCAGCTCTGAGTCCTGAAGGAATATGATGCATTTGGATAGGAAAAGGCCAACGAAGCATCAGCTGTAGTATTACAGGAGTTGGTGGAAAAGGAGCAAGTAGTGGACAATATCATGTGTGGCCTCAACAAGCAGTTCACTATCTTTTTTGACAAATTTCGTCTTCCAAAAGAGCAGCAGAGTGTCCCGAGACGGGCCACTAGTGAGTCTTAGGGGCTTGTTGGGGTGCGCACCTTAATGGTCCTTAAGTGTGGTAACTCTGTGGTTTTTGGAAGCTTGTAAGCGGAGTTACGAATCAAAACAGTCTTAGGGGTGTCGGGGTTGAGTCAAAGCCCTCTTTTTGTAATAAACCCATGGTTTAAGTCCAGGGTTTAGGGTTCGGGGTGCCCATGGTTTCAATCCATGGTTTTGTAATAAGTGCGCTGTATAAATAAGCACTCTTGTAAAGAAGTCAGTTTAGGCTTTTGATGTAATATGAATTGATGCGAAGCTAAGGCTTGTTTTGTAAGAAAGGTTAAGTCCCAGCTGTGTGCGTGGACGATCTCTGCAGCTGTGTGCACAGAGAGTTTTGGGTGATTAAGACGATCTGTAGCTGTGTGCGCAAAGGCCTGCTGCTGTGTGCGTGGATTTGAGGACTTGAAGGGATTTGCAGCTGAGTGCACAGATCAGAACTGTGGTTTTTGTAAAGAGTTGAATAAAACACAGTTCTGTGGACGTAACCCCTACACTGGGGGTGAACCAGGTTATATCTTGTGTTGTGGTTCTTTTGTGTTGTTTTCTATTATGTTCTTTATGCATTGATAAGTAAATATTTGATAAGTAAGATCACTGCTAATTAATAACTTTGCTGTGAATTCCCAATAAGGGTTAAGCAAGTAACTGTTTGTTTATCTAAGTTGTGAAGTTATATAAGTATTATCGAAGCTCTGTATTGTATGATTAATAACTGGTTAAAGGCTAAAGGTACAGTAATATCCCTCTTCTGCTTGCAGAAACCTGGTTCTGCGGCACCCCATAGCTGTTTTGGGTGAGACTGCAACCTGTTCGCAGGTTATTTCCAAAAGGGCCAACACTGTGGGTCTTTTGTTGGTGCGAAGTTACTGGTATAAAACTCGGGTCTGCCCTATTGATCAACACTTGCCCCTGTTCCACCTCCCCCCCCCATTCAATGGGCTAGTCCTCAGATTGTCTCACATATTTTGGTTATCTCCCTCGTGGTTCTAGTCAAGGAAACACCATTTCCTTGGCCAGTTGCAAGTCTCCCTTTGTCAATAACAACATGCATATTCTAGAGGATAGATCCAGAGGTCCTTGTATCCTGGTTTCATTAACCTCATTAATGAGATCCTTGGACCACTTGAGAGGAGTCCTTAGTGCCTCTCGGGATGGTTGTGTCTCACGTGCTCAACTCCAGATACATCATCGCATTGTTGACATTCCTACACGGTATTGGTCCATGTAGTATTTGGGCAAAGACCTCGTATGTCACTTGACTCTAGCACATTGATGATTCTATTTGAGGGACCTCAATAGGTTCATGTCCCTCGTGATTTCCAGGTTGCGTTGGCGACAGTGTTCAGAAACCCCAATAGTGCTTCTATATAGATTTATGATTGAGGGAGCATATTTGTACCACAAAGACTCTGACTCTCCATCACTAAACTATATACCATTCCAGATCTAGCAGACCATCATTCATGAAGATATAGCATTCCATGAGAATTCCATGGGTCCAATGTAGAATTTCTTCATATCAGTATTGTATTCAGCCTCGTATTGAGGCAACCACTATGTATCATCAGTTGTACATGATCGATCTTCCATTTTAGAGCTTAGATCACATTATTCTTTTGACATCGTGACAAGCATGGGGATGCCTGCGTCATCCATATACATGTCACACATTATTTTTATCTCACCCATTGATGGGAACCTTATTAATACAAAAACCAAAAGCCACCATGCCCCAGCCTAGGAAGCACAACAGTGGTGCGAACGACGTCCCAAATGGACTCCGTATCGCCCTGTTATGCAAAAAGGAAGAAAATAGGTCAAATGGGGCCTATAAATGGTTGGGGACCACTGTGTGAGGTTCCATTGTCACTGTTCACTTCTGAGTTGGAGAGGTGGTCCATGAATTTCTTTTGCTGATTTCTCTCGTTTCAACCGACGGTTTCGAGATCTGTGACTTGCACATAAGGGATCTTGCAAAATCTATCTTTTTCAGTGGTTTACATTTTGAATTTTCTCACCTGGGGGTCCTTTGTAAGCCTGTTAAGGTATCTATGAACTAGGTCACACCTTTTGTGGGTAAAAGAGCTACTGGGTCGCACCTGTGAGGCTATTTTGAGTGACCTGGTTGCTCTTTTGGGCTAGACAGGTACGACCTGGTCCCTGGGTGGTTGTTTTTGCAGAAAGTTGTGGCTGACAGTTGGGTTATGCTTGTGCAGGATGCCTAAGATGAAGTGGCATGAGAGAGACTGCAGAGACCTCCAGGAGGAAGAATTACAAGACAAGAATATGTGTGGTGCACTGGCCCATTCTGTATTACTGAAGTTTATGCAGATTCGCCTAATGAATATCTTACATCTATTATTGCAGACTTTGGTGAGCTTCTAGGAAATTGGGGAGGAGACCTTCATGATCCAGGGGCAGCGTGTTGAAATTACATTGTTGTATGTATATTTTGTGACTGGGCTCCCAATGTTGGGAGTCATTGGTGACTTGGTGCCAGTACTGTCTCATGGGGAGACACTGGAGGAGTTATGTGATAGGCACTGTTACACTACTGCGTATATGCGTAGTACACACATCTTGACATTTGACATTGAGGACTTGTTGACACGGGCTATTGTGACCATGGTGTAGTGTATATTGGGTTCCATAGGGAGCCACAAGATATTAGGAGGGAAGTTGTAGATGGTAGAGCATGCCATGAGCGGCACTTACTATGGATGGGCCTAGATGTACCTTCTAGTTGTTCGGCGTCAGCTATACAATGCGAGGGAATTTGGGGAGGATTTGGTTTTTGCTCCTTCTTATGGGATTTATTTTTCAAGAAAGTACCTACTCTATGTCCACATCGGGCGGTGCAGGATAGTGGTCTCTGGGAGCCATAGATGCGTAGATGATGCCAGATGATGGTGCGAGAGGGTGACAATAGAGTTGTCTACTTATTTAAAGAGGAGTTGCTAGAGAAGTGGAGGTAGCTCCCAGTGGTTATTGAGGAGTACCTGTATATGAGTATGGACTATCATGGGGACCCCGAGATCCTCGACTTCCAGGTCAGGCATGGGGACCAGCTGGTATGTATGTGCGATTTTTTTGTGTTCATATTTATACATAGAGTAGTTTAGCTAGTTGACAGTTGTATGATTATATGCATAGAATGATGGAATCTTTTTTTGTGTATGTAGATATTGGTCCTCACCTTTCACCTAGGTATCAGAGGCGGGTGGGTGCGATTGCAGAGGCAGCGGTCCCTGTGGGGAACCCTCGCAAGTGACAGCAGGAGGCGGACGCTATTTTGTTGCACTTGGTGCGGCTTTCTGAGATGACGTCAGTTGGTAGTGTTTAAACAATGAGCTCATCACCTACATTCATAGTGTTCCTCTGGAGTTGACCTCTATGATGAGGAGGATGGTCGTGGCCTGTGATTACCTTCGTAGGGAGGCGCGAGGGGATATTCCTACAGAGCACAATGAGTCCTCTAAGGAAGATGATGATACTGAGCTAGATGATGAGGATGAGTTTGGGTCATATTAGCAGCTAGTGGGGCTTCCACTAGTGTGTTGGTGCACTTAGGACTTTTTTGATCGCTATGTATGAATGCCGAGAAGGCATATGTGGCTTCTCATTTTGTACTGGACATATTTGGACATGCGATTTATATATCTATATATTTTTTATGCACGTGGATGCACTTTTTATGGTTTTATATGTGGGTCTTTTTATGATGATGTGAATGAAATGCCTATGTGATGTATTTTTACATGTGTATGCATATTTATATATGACGATGCATGATGTTGTTTTGTGGATGTTTCCTATGTGCGATGATGAATGTGCCAATTTAGAATGTCATTAGGCATTTGGTCCGCTACACTATTGAGGTTTCTGGGAACATGTGTGAATGTGATGGATTCAAATGTTCTAACCATCTGTTTAGTGCGCAAGAATTTTCTAAAGAGGCAGGGATCACGTACCCGATAATAGTTGTTCAACTGGGAGACATGAATTTGGGAGTCTAAGAAGACATCAAGATGGCATATGCCCAACTGGAGGGCGGAGGACAAGAGGCCATTGACCCCATCATATTCAGCCTGGTTGTTGGTCACAATGCCCATGCATATTCCATCAATATGGATCAACTCATGTGACGGGGAGTAGATGACCCATGTAGCTGAGGTGAGGTTTGGAGATCATCTGCTTGCTCCATCAGCAGATCCAATGCATCGACCTGAGGTAGGATCAACTTGAAGCAATGAAGGAAACAATACAGAAGAATCACTTTGAAAAAATGGGTAAAACAAAAAAGGACAAGACTATGTTACAAGCTAAAATGCATGTCAGTTAAAGAGGTGACGTTAGAGGGAAAGTGGTTTGGAATTCCAGGGGATCAGTGGTCATTCCTTTGTGTGAAATGAGGAACCCTAGGAGATGGACCATTGGGACACATAAAACACAATAGAAAGAGTTCAAGTGGATCATGTACTTGCAACATCGCATGAAGGTTTGCCGCAAGTCATCTATGTGTTGTGCTTGCTTCCATGACCGTGCAATGAGGTTGTCAAGATAGACCAACATGATGTGGATGAGTTCATGGAAGCAGTGTGTCATGGCGCATTGGAAGGTGGCTCAAATGTTCTTTAGACCAAAGGGAATAACTTGATATGAGAATGTGCCCCATGGGGTTGTGAATGCAGTCTTGTAACGATCTTCTTTCTAGATCTGAATTTGGTTATATCTAGAAAAGCCGACCATGAAGGTAAAGACCTCATGTCCGACACATGCATCAATGATCTGATCGATGAAGGGGTGTTGGGAAGTTGTTTTTGGGACACACTCAATTTAGATCATAGAAGGCTGTGCAAATGCAGATGGTGCCCTATTTTTTATTCATGGGAACAGGATTTGAAACCCAAGTGGTGTAAGCAATGGGGAAAATGATGTCGGTTGTGCGCAGTTTCTCTATTTCAGCTTTGATCGTGACATCTTTGGAGGGATGGATGGGTTGCTGATTTCAGCGCAGGGGTGCGACACTGGGCCATCTGTCGATGTGGTGTTCCACGATGGATGGATCCAGCCCGGGAATTTAGTGTAAGACCAGAAAAAGATGTCACGGAATTCTTGGAAGAGTGCTTTGTAGGAAGTAACTTCTTCCGAGGAGCAAGATGCCCCCAGCATGATTTCCTCAAGAATATCAGGTTTGGTTGAGATGTTGATTTTGATGGTCAATGATATGTTTTCTATTTTCCCTTCTTCGAAGGAATTTGGTGCCAGAATGGGATTTTTAAACTAGTTGACTTTCCCATGATTGAAATCCTTTATTTCAATGGAAAACTGGTCAAACTGCAACACAAGTTCTTCGAGGAGGAAGAATGAGTGATGGTGCATGTCATCCCAAGGATATTCTGGAGCGATTAAGGCTTCAAATATCTCCTCATCATTGTGAAAGAAATGGTGAGACAGATATGATGGATGGTCAGTGATCATGGAGATAATAGTGTCTGTGGAACTGGACATCATGTAAATGGACATGGTGTGTGAAGAAGGAGGTGGGGGGTGTATTTCTTTAATTAGAGTGATCTCAAATTCAAGGGAATGGTGTCAAAGGTTGGCTAGAGCCTTTTGAAACTCGAAAAAGTCCTGGCGGTGGTGAGAATAGTGTCCATACAATCCGCAAAGGGTGCAAGCATTGTTTGTTCTCAATGACTTGTTTCTCACTATTGGCCCACTTGGGAGTTCAACCACAGGGTAGTTTTCCATTGTATCCATGGAATCCAAATGCACACGTATTACGGGAATCTTAGGGAATTTTTGAGTTGGATGGACCTGTTCTTCATAGGTGGTGCAAGGCGGGATCTGTTGAGGTTCAGCGGTAGCTTTTGCATTTTTTCCCCTAGCCCTTTTTGGGTGGGGCAGTATGGGTGTTGCAGTGGTCAATTTTTGTAGGTCAGGTGGAGGATGAGATTTGATTGCAATGGGTTGCATAGGGTTAAGAATACCTGGGGCATTGGAGGTTGGGTTGGTGGATCGAGGTACCACATGGGAATCCCCAAAGTAAGATTGGGCAAGTTTAAGGTAGCCATTACTGGCTTACTCGTGATGCCAAGGAGAGGATAGGAAGGGAACTGGGTGGAATGGGGAGGATCCCAAGTAACTCCCTGATGGTTGCATATGGGGATGGGGTTGTGATCGCGGCTGCACATAATGTTGTAGCTATGGGTTGTGTTACGGTTGTGCATACTGCTACGGTTGTGGATGATGTTGTGGCTGGGAATGATGTTGCAGCTGTGGATGTTGTTGTGACTGTTGTTGGGGTTGTAGCTGCGGTTAATGTTTAGGTGCAACAATGCTGGATGAGAGCATGCACAAATACGCAGTCTCATTTGGTGTCAATGGCGGTGACATTAAGGGGAAGGAAGCCATCATGGTGGTATCGGCAAACAACTGAGGGCACACATTAAACAATGGGGAGGGTGGTATGTTGTCAACTATGGTGTTGGTCACAGGGATAACATTGGTGGGTGTGGTTAGCCCTTGCTAATCTATGGTAGAGATCACAGGGATAATATTTCCTGGTGTTGTTAGCCCTTGTCGATCGTGATAAGTTAGTTGGTCAACCGTCACAATTTTCCCATTATGAGGGAACATCATGAGATGGAATACAGTTGGTGCTATGGCTCTCATGGTGTACATATAAATTCTTCGAAGGAGAAGGTTATAGTCCAACTGAGCATTAACAACCTCTATGTCAATCAATAGTGTTTTCCCAGCTAACGTGATGGGGACATGTGGGAGGATACCTTGGGATTTAGTGGGATGGCCATCATAAGTCCTTAGAGAAGTGGTGGATGGTTGCAGAATTGGGGACCCAAGTTTCTACTAGATTAAGGTTTACATGATGCACGTGGATGCCCTGTTGGGATAAACTGGGCAAACCCAGGTTTTACCTTTTAACTTCGCACCAACAAAAGACCCACAGTGTTGGCCCTTTCGGTAGCAGCCTGAGAACAGGCTACAGTCTCACCCAAAACAGCTATGGGGTGCCGCAGAATCAGGTTTCTGCAAGCAGAAGAGAGAATCTTACTGTACCTTTAGTCTTTAACTATTAATAATCGCTTAACATAGTGCTTGTATTATCAATTATGCAGCTTCGCGATTATATAAATAAACAGTTACTTGCACAGCCCTTATCTGGGAATTCACAGCGAAGCTAGTTATTGAAAGCAATCTTACTTTATCAGTTATTTACTTAACTATGCATAAAATATAAGAACAAATCACACAAAGGAACCACAACACCAGATGTCACGTGGTTCACCCCCAGTGTAGGGGTTACGTCCACAGAACTGCGCTTTATTTATCTCTTTACAACTAAAACAACAGTCCTGATCTGCGCAGTCAGCTACAGATCCCTTCAGTCCTCAAAGCCGCACACACAGCAGTAGGCCTCTACGCACACAGCTGCAGATCTTCCTTTTCACCCACAAAACCCCTTTGCGCACACAGCTGTAGAGGTCATCCCGCACACAGCTGGGACTTAATCCTTCTTACAAAAACCCTTATACAATCTCTTATCTTTGCATTACAATAGCTTCATAAGATAATCATTCAAGACCTAACTCTACTTCATAACATAAGTGCCTATTTATATAGCGCACTGTTACAAAACCATGGATTACACCATGGGCTCCCAAAACCCTAAGCCTGGATTTAACCCAAGGGTTAATTACAAAAAGGGGGTTCGACCCACCCGCGACACCCCTAAGACTATTTTAGGTTGTAACTCTGCTTACACTTCTTCAAAGACTATGGAGTTACCAAAACTAAGGACCTTTAGGGTCGGAGCCCCAACAGGCCCCTAAGACTTTCTTGTGGCCCATCCTGGGGCACTCTGCTACTATTCTGATGGCTGGTGAAACCTAGTGCACTGGTTACTGATGCCCTCCCTACTGCTGTCAGCTACTTGCTTCTGTCCTTCGTACTTTTTATGCTGAGGATGGTCATCCGGATCCATCTGCAACCCCACTTGTTACTCTGTCTGCCGAACACTTGACCATCCACAACTAAGGGTCCCAAAAATTGTGTGTCAAGCTGCATAAGGCAAACAGCCACCTTGGCTCTGTCAGACCAGGCAGAGTCATAGAGGGATCCTCCAGAGTCTTACTATGAGGCCTTGTGCCTTTCGTCGCTCCTCGTTAGAGCAAACTTCTGCCTGCCTTCGTCCAAATTAGAGCAAACTTCTGCCTTCGTTTGTACCTTAGTCAGATAGGATTGTACTGGCAAATTACTCAGAAGGTTCTGCAACCTTCTCTCTTTGAACTCTCGTTCTAACTCCTGGAATTCACAATTGTTTGACATGGTTCCAATTGAGCAACTCAAAGAAGTGCTTAATGCGGGAGTCGCAGGCCGATGCAGTGCTTTATAGAATCCTGTAACAAAATCTGTCATCATGGTGCATTAATGACACCAAATATGGAGGGATGCCAGAAATCTTGTCCACACAGCACCAAGCTTTTCCCCTGAAATCTCATTATTACAGGTATGGAGAGCGTTGCTCATGCTGGCACCGCCGAATTTAATTTGTCCCATCCATCGTATTTTAAGCTACGACGCACCGTGGACCTTTGACATAACAACTACCCGCAATTGTGGCACAATATTAACCCTTGCTCCTTACTACCCCATGCAGTACCCACATTTCAACTATTCATGGGGTTCAGACTGTCCTTCTTAGAGCTACTGCTGATTAGGAGGTCCCGGCCTGTCCCTATACTTCTTCAGACGACTGCCATTTACCATCGAGGGTAATATTTCTCCATTCAACTTAGCTAGCTGCACTGAGCCACCATCAGTAACTTTATGTACTATGTATGGTCCTTTCCAATGTGTCTTGAACTTACCTGGGAATTTCATGAATTTGCTGTCGTATAAGAGCACAAGGTCACCTATCTGGAATTGCTTCTTTTTAATATGCCTGTCATGCCATGCTTTTTCTCTAGCCTTTTGCACTTGCTGTTGGAACCCTGCAATGAATCTGTCTTCTTCTAGTTCTGTTATATGGCCTAGCCTCTTATTCAACATACCTGGGTCATCCATTTCTGTGAAAGAAGCTATTCTGAGACTGGGAACAATATACTCCATTGGCATTACTGCTTCTTTCCCGTAAACCAGCCGAAAAGGTGTGTGACCTGTCAATTTCTTGCAAGTGGTTCTATAAGCCCATAACACTGCCGGGATTCTGAGATCCCAATCATTTCTATTAATATTACAAACCTTGGTCAGAGCCTGCTCAAGAATCTTATTGAAGGCTTCCACAGTTCCATTTGATTGAGGATGGTACGCAGTTCTAGTGGTATACCTGAAATTATTCGGTCAATGCTTCAATAGTTTTATTCAAAAAGTGTGACCCTTGGTCACTCATAAGAATTCTAGGACATCCAAACCTTGTTAAAATATTGTCAAATATGAACTTCGCAGCTATAGTAGTGCTACAATCTTTGACTGGTTGAGCTTCAGCCCAACAAGTAAGGTATTCAGTTGCTGTAATAATATACCTTGCGCCCGATTTCTTTGCAGGGGGATTTATAGGTCTGAAAAAATCAATAGCCCACTTGTCAAAGGCCTGTAGGGTTACCTGTGGAACGAGAGGCATCTCATTCCTCCTGGATGGTTTTCCTATCCTTTGACAGATTTCGCAGGTGTGGCAGTATTCCCTGGCATCCTTATGAAGTGTAGGCCACCATAACCCTACTGCCAGAATCTTCTGTGTTGTAGTTTTCCCTGCATAATGTCCTCCCGTTGCGCCAGAATGTGCCTCAACCAAAATCAAGGGTTTCTCATGCTCCAAGACACATCTGCGCAGGATTTCATCTGGTCCCATCTTGTACAATTGTCCTGCTATCAGTGTAAAATCAGTAGCCGGAACCACCAACTGCTTCTTCTACTGTGTTGTCATCTCCAGGGGTGCAAACCCTATAGCCAAATACTGAACAATGTCCTGAAAGTAGTCAGCGACCATCTGGATAGTGAATAACTGAGCATCAGGAAGACCTTCATCTAAGCTAGTAGGATCTTCCCCTGATTCGAGCCTCGACAGATGGTCAGATCCCAAGTTAAGTCTTCCTGGCTTAACTATAATCTCAAAGTCATATTCCTGGAACAATATTAGCCATCGACATATTCTTCCTCCCAACACAGGCTTGTTAACCAAGTATTTCAAAGCAGAGTGGTCAATGAACATTTTAAAGTGAGAACCTAACACATAATGTCGGAACTTTTGCAAAGCATATACCATAGCTAAACCTTCCCTTTCTGTCGTAGTATAGTTTCTTTCTGCTGTGGATAATTTGTGACTTGCAAAGGCAATAGGGTGTTCAATATTACCTTTGCCTGTCTGAGCCAGTACTATGCCCAAAGCAATCGAGGAAGCATCGACATGCACATGGAACTCCTTATTCCAATAAGGAAACACTAGGATAGGGGCAGTTACCATATTTTCTTTTAGGATGTCCAAGCTTTCTTGACACTCAGGTGTCCATTCAAACTTATTTTCTTTCTTCAATTGTTTCTCCATCGGGGCTGTGATCTGGGCGTAACCTTTAATAAACTTCCTATAGTACCCAGTGTGACCAAGTGTAGTGCGCAGTTGCTTGACTGACTTTGGAGGTGGAAATTTCACTATAATTGCTATCTTCACCGGATCCACCATCAATCCTTGCTTACAAACAATATGACCTAACAGGATTCCAAAGGGTGCACAGAAGATGCACTTTTTTAAGTTCAAGGAAATCTGATGCTATCTACACTTGTCCAGCATAAGTCTTAAACTAGTTATGTGGTCTTTTAGTAACCCAAAAATAGTCCAGTGATCAAAATATACTTCTAAGAATTTATGTATAAAGTCTTTAAATGCACAAATTACAACTCGAGAAAACATGGCAGGTGCATTCTTTAATCCAAAAGGCATAACTGTGTACTGAAAGGATCCCATTTCTGTAGTAAATGTTGTCTTATGTCGATCCTCTGGAGCAATTCTGATCTGATGGTAACCTGAAAATCCATCAGTAAAAGAGTATACTTCCTGACCTCCAACATTATCAAGAACTTCATTTGTAAAAGGAGTAGGAAAGGGGTCATGTAGGCACGCATCGTTCAGCTTCCTTAAATCAACACAGATTCGGATTTCACCCTTAGTCTTCTTTTCTTGGACTACCATCATACTGACCCATTCGGACTCTTCAACAGGTTCAATAATTCCTGCGGCAAGCATCTTATCTAACTCTAGTCTAACTTTTTCCTTATACTTGGGGTTCAGCCTATACGGGCACTGCTTCACAGGCTTCGCATCAGGTTTCAATGGAATCTTTATGAATCCTATATCACCAAGGATACCCTTCATCTCAGAAAAGTTCGTCGGAAATAGGTCTTGATACTCGTGGAAAAGTTGGGTCACTTTGCTTACCATTTCATCATCCCAATAATCTCCAATTGTAGCATACTTGGGGTTTTCTTCTGACCCAATGTTTACGGTCCGCGTCTTCAGAGGCTGAGTCACTTCAGGTGTTTCGACCACTGGTCCACGTACTTCGCAATTTCCTTCTGACTCCAGAATATTGATGTTACGCGGATCGTCATCCTCGTCAATTGCGAGGTTGTAACATTCAACTGCATTAGCTTCTTGTGCTGCCCAATCGGTTTGGTGTTCCCCTATTTCTTGGTCATCAAATATCTTAGTATGAATCAATCTAACAGCTGCATCTAAAGTAGGACAAAATTCGTTAACAGAAAATGTAAGTATAAAACTATCAACAAGATCATCCCAACTTACAGTACCGTGTCGAAGCTCAACCTCCATATACCAGTTGTTTGCGATAGGTTCCAACGTGTGCACAAACTTATGCACCCATTATTCGTGAGGTACATGTTCCCATGCTACATAACATTGCTTCAAATTTTCTTGAGGACTGTTCTACCCATTGAACTTACTTCGCACCCCTTGAGATTGGTCTAGGAATCGGAGGTGTAGAAATTTCTGGCAAGCTTCCCAACTGTGAATATATTTCCTCTGGCCTTTCCACCATCTCGCTGCTGTAGCTCTTAATGCTACTTCCAGAGTCTGCATTCTCTGTGATTCTGGCACTTGTTCTGAGAACTGTGCAATGAATTTTCTTGGATCTGTCAACCCATCATATGTAGGCAAGTCTCTAGCCTGTGCACTAAGGCATCTAAGAGATTTGGTAATTCATGTGCACCGATGGCCATGTAGCTCGTATAATCAATTTTTCCAACTCTCTAGACCATCATCTGAGTCAGACATGCAGGAGCTATCACATTTCCAATCCATTACACCTTCGGAATTAGGCTCGACATAATCTTCTTCTTTTGCTACAATATTATAGATGTGGTCCAGAATATCCTGATCTTCCTCTCTGACTGGCTCTATATATCTTTCTCCTTGAGAAGGATCCAATGGTAGTATAGCTCTCAATCCCTTCCCTTCAAAAGTCATTTGTCTCTTTTTAAGATTGATAACTGCATCACTATCTATTGCCCACTCAATTCCTAGCAAAGCTGGATAGGGGTTACTGTCATCAATGATCTCAATAACTTCAAAATCTGCTACAGTACTGACTCCATCTATATCTACTGGTAACCGAGGAAATCTTCTTAAGGGTGCAATCCTCTGCTGATTGGCTAGTGTCAACTGTATAGGTGACCAATCAAGGGTAGGTTTTCCCATTTGTACCCATGTTTTCTTATTTAAAATGTTGACTTCAGAACCCAGATCTAAAATAATATCCTTCATGTCATACTCTCCTACCTGAGCATGTAGTCTCATCTCTCTTCTAGTTCTTCTAACTCTACTAACAGCTCTTTCACTATCAAGACTTTGGTGAGGTTCACAAGACTGTATAACTTTTTGTAATTCATTTAAGGCATTATGATTTCTTAACAATTTGATGCAACTCTGTAAAAACGATGACAGAGTACTTACTTGGCCTTGTGAGTCTTCCTGGGATTGCAGCTACTGATGCTGCTTGTTCGGTGTTGGTAAATATGAATCAACAAAGTCTTGTCTGGCCTCCAAAAAAGTTTCTTTTTCTCGTCGGACATCAAATGCTGGAGTCTTCTCTACGGCCTTGTGGACCCAAGCTTCGTCAGGCTGCTTCGCCTGACACTGTGCCTCTGTCGTAGCTCTGATTCTTGTAACAACATTAACAACTGGGATCATTCATGGCTCAACAGTAATAAAATGGACACTCGGACTCGGTTTGTTGTTTCTTTCTTGGATTTTAGCTAGTAACTGTGGGCACTGCTCGATGACATGATCAACTGCTCTGCAGTATCGGCATGTCGTGGTTGGGTTTTGACAGTCTCGAGCTAGATGTCCTGCCTGATTGCAGTTGTAGCAAATAACTTGAACTCGACCTCTGCCAGGCATACCTCGACCACGGCCTCTAGAATTTCCTCGACCACCTCGGTAACCATATCCATCATTGCCTTGTGCATCCGGGTATATCCTATAAGTGTCGTAGGTCCGCTCCCTCATAAGGTCAAAACTGCGACATTCATCTTCATTGTGGCCAACGGACTTACAGAATTTACAGTAAGGGTTCTTCGGGACTTGAACATACCTCTATAACAGATAACAGTCTTCCGGTCGATGCTGGGCAGTAGTTCGACAGATCTCACAGTACAGAACACTAGGATTCATCGGGTTTGGTGCGCCAGTATTCAAATATTTTCTCAGTGCCGGGAACTGGTCCTTGTCGTGGCCTTCTGTCCGACAATGTACACACCATACCTTTTCATGGGTGGACTTCCCTTTTTTCATTTCATGAAGCTCTAAATCCATCTCCGTGAGCTGCGCTTGAATTTGAGCTATACCAGAATTATCTTTGACAGGTGCAGTTTCAAGCTTGATAGCAATCTCTAAGGCCTCTTGCTGATCAGCAACCTTCTGTTGCATAATTGGAGCTCTGATGTGGGGTAATAATGCTGCAATAAACCACTCCTTATGTTGTTATAGTCCAATTGTGAAGCTAACTTGGTCAAGCAGAACTTTGAATCTTTGATCAAAGTCCCACACAGATTCGCCTCGCTGCTGCTGAATCTCTTTTAACTCAGTGATGCACTGTGACTCTGATTTAGGTTTCTTAAATTCTCAGATCAGTGCTGCTTTGATGTCAGCCAAGACATGATTCTGTGTGCTAGAAAACTTCATAAACCAAGTCAGGTCTCGATCTCTGAAAGAAGTGATCAGCTACGCTCGTCGAACATCTATGTCCGTAATGTTCTTTGCGGTCCACACAGCTTTGCACAGAAACCGGAACTGTTCTGGATCTTCTGACCCAGTTCCTTTAAAAACCGGTAGTTTGATGTCATCATGAACATGGGCCATCTGGGATCTAGGGGAGGGGGAAGGGTTTGAACTAGCTAGGGAAGACTGACCTGTGACAGGGATATTCGGGCTAGGGTTACTTTCAGACTGCGACAGGTTCTCAGAGATAATAGGTCTCTACTGTGGGGTTATCGGAGGGTTTCTAACAGAGGGGCCCTCGGTGGACTCAGAGGATTCAGAGCTTAAAAGGGTATACTCAGTGGAGGAGCTGAGATCTCTCTTATATCTTTTTCCGTTTCGTAGCAAACCACTTTGCTCGTCACAGTCCCAGTCACTTCCAATCATAGGTTAGCAATACTAGATCTAACAATCTGATTCAATAAGCAAGATTCCTTTTCATCCAATAGTATTTTAATATTTAGACTAAATAGGTTCAAGTACTTACCCCTTGGTCCTTTGAAAAATTTTCGTTCAGCTTCGCTAAAGGAGGTACTTGTGTCGACCCCGAACTCCATCACAAATGCCTCGAGAGTTTGCGCAGTCCAAAAATCCATGGTTCGCGAGATCGCGTTGTTCACTCTTTTCAAGATCGTGATTCTTGCGGGGGTCCAGGGGGGGAACTGATTTTCTTGGAAGTTCGTCCTCCTTTATGTTAACCTCGATAACCACTGGTGCAACTCTACGTGTATAGAACCAAAGAAAATTTCATGAACATCAGAAAAAATGTACATTTGCAAATATTGTTCCGCGCTACGAAGGGGATCTTTATTTTCCTATTCTGTAAACTTGAAATAGGTCGCTTCAATCCAATCACCAATTTATTTTACAGAGGGCTGCCAAAACATAGCCCTCGAGGTACGACGTAGATCTCTCTTCAACAGATACTGAGTTCAACTGGCAACGGAACCAATTTGTTGGGCTAAACTGGGCAGACCCAGGTTTTACCTTTTAACTTCGCACCAACAAAAGACCCACAGTGTTGGCCCTTTCGGCAGCAGCCTAAGAATAGGCTACAGTCTCACCCGAAACAACTATGGGGTGCCGCAGAATTAGGTTTATGCAAGGAGAAGAGAGAATCTTACTGTACCTTTAGTATTTAACTATTAATAATCGCTTAACACAGTGCTTGTATTATCAATTATGCAGCTTCGCGATTATATAAATAAACAGTTACTTGCACAGCCCTTATTTGGGAATTCACAGCGAAGCTAGTTATTTACAACAATCTTACTTTATCAGTTATTTACTTAACAGTGCATAAAATATAAGAACAAATCACACAAATGAACCACAACACCAGATGTCACGTGGTTCACCCCCAGTGTAGGGGTTACATCCACAGAACTGCGCTTTATTGATCTCTTTACAACTAAAACGACAGTCCTGATCTGCGCACACAGCTGCAGATCTTCCTTTTCACCCACAAAACCCCTCTACACACACAGCTGCAGAGGTCGTCCCGCACACAGCTGGGAGTTAATCCTTCTTACAAAAGCCCTTATACAATCTCTTATCTTCACATTACAATAGCTTCATAAGATAATCATTCAAGACCTAACTCTACTTCTTAACATAAGTGCCTATTTATATAGCGCACTGTTACAAAACCATGGATTTACACCATGGGCGCCCAAAACCCTAACCCTGGATTTAACCCAAGGGTTAATTACAAAAAGGAGGTTCGACCCACCCGTGACACCCCTAAGACTATTTTAGGTTGTAACTCCGCTTACACTTCTTCAAAGACTGTGGAGTTACCAAAACTAAGGACCTTTAGGGTCAGAGCCCCAACATGCCCCCTCATCCATGATGCACTGGTGCACGACCCAATTTTGAATGGATACCGGGATCTATAAAGCAATGGTTGGTGGCATCTGTGGTTCTTTGTTCTTTATGTCGAATGTGATCAACTTGGATTCATAAGGGTCTAGAACACCAAGGGAGGATAGTAAGGATTTCTGTTGTGTTGGGAAATTTTTAAGTACCTCAAGAGAGGACACGGCCGTGGGTGTTTGGGATAAGTCATCAACGATGTTGTAGATCATAGAAGCTCTAGCCGTGACATTGTTGGCCACCCGCCTTATGGGGGGGGCATGGGGGAAAAGGGGGTAAGTGAAGAGGTGTACTGGTTGTTTTCAACGTGGATGTCGCTAAAGGATCAACAAGTTTGGTGTTAGTTCCTTACTGATTTCATCTGTTCTGTAAATTGATCTCTTTAGTTGTCGAGGCTAGCATATGATGAACACCTTATTCTGCTATCAGAGGTGCAGTCGCACTAGTGGGATTGGGTTCAGGAGCTGGTGCAGTTGCTACAAGTCCCTGGACTGGTAATGGGTTTTGGAGCACCATAGGAGGATTTCTTAGTGGTGCCGGGTTGGGTTGAGTTGGGGCTGTCGTATTGGTGGCATGATGAACCTCATTCTTAATGGCCTTCTTAGCATGTCCCATGAAGGGAAACTCATATGTGTAGTTCCCGTAGATATCACATAGTGTGCATGGTTGATTTGCAGTGTTGCATCTTGGTGCATTTGGTTGCTGAGGATTTTTGGCTAGCCGGTTTTCCCTGGAATTGTTGGGAGGATTTGGTTATTGATCACCTCCCTCCAGTTGATTATTTCCTTGGTTCTGGGCTTGGTTATTTCTGGCTTGCCTTTGTTGGTTATTAAGGGCTATCTGGTTGGGACAGTTTTGTTGTGCAAACACCTATCCCAAAGGTGTTGGCGAAGTGGGAGCAAGGGTTTGAGCGGCTTGCACAGGTGGTGCATAGTAGAATTGGGGGGGTGGAGGTGCCACAAATGTGAGCATTTCTCCAGCATATTATTGTGTTGACCAAGCTAATGCCTCGTCCTGGTGCTGCAATGCAGGTTGTGCATAAGAAGTTGTAGCTCTAGAGTGGGACATCATTCTTGCATAGTCAGGAGTTTGGTTTGGGTAGGAAACACTACGGGTGTTGCTTGGTTGTGGTGGCATCTTAGGTGGTGCTGAGTGATGTTGTGGTTGATGGGAGACAGATCCTACAATGCCATCTGCAGCATGGGATGCCCTCGGCGCATCCCGGTAGGAGGTGCCTACATGGGGATCATCTGGAATGATGGTGTAGAGGTATCTAGAGTGTGCATAAATGAGGTCAAACTGTTGGGCCTTCAAGATGGCCTCTTCCTCTGTTTGGGGACATTTGGAGGTGACGTCCTTGACTATAGGTGGAAGTAAGGTTTTCAAGAACTCATCTAGGAATATCCTATCATCAAGATTGATCTTGCACAAGCTACGATGTTGCCTCCACTTGTGGATGTGTTCGGTGATGTGGGTCACAATGTTTTGGAGGCAAGATAGCAATATTTCCACTCCTTCATAATATCTGATGGGGAGTTGGAAATATCGTAGGAACATAAAGGCCAAGGATTTGAAGTCTAGGTAATTGGCTGCAATCCCTGTGAGGGTGCGTTGGAATAGTATGAGTTTGATCGAATCATCTACAATGTTGTTTGATGAGCACCATAGGAGAAATGTCATTATATGGTTTTGGGGGCACTCCCCAGCCTACCGTTCAAACTTGGGGATGTCTGAGGGGAGTTTGGTTGGCATGGGAGTCCAAAAGGTTTGATGAAAGATGGGGTCATTGGTTAACCTGGCCAAGTCAGGCATGTTGAGGTGTGCCATGAAGCAGAGGTTTGACCCAAGGTTGATGTGTGATGGACTATCAATGGTGGTGGGGTTTGTGGGAATATGATGTACCTGCATGACTGAGGGTACTTGTGGCATATTTTTGGAAAGGCCACTACTCCCAGGCATGGTAAGTGACACAGTGTGACTAGAAGGGCCACTTCCCCCATGTAAGATAGGAGGTACATTGTAAGTGGAAGGGCCACTGCCCCTAGGCATGCCAAATGGGACAGTGTGAGTGGACAGGCCACTGCTCTGAGGCATGCCAAGTGGGATAGCTTGACTGATAAGTATGGGCAGAGGTAGATGTCTTATGACAATTTGCTGTATGTTTTAAACTTGTGCAGATAAGAAAAGCATACAGAATTTTTTAATCAAAATAGAGATCACAACACATCATTCACACATAAACAAATAGATTTACAATGGAAACCCTTAACCGGGAAAACCAAAAAACCTTGGAGCCACACCTCCTACTTTCTCTTCATTACATTATGAAATCCTCACAATACAAAATATACGTATTTTGCAACATCCAAATACCCTAATTAGTTAACCCAGATTATAAAAAGCCTCCAATCCCTTAACCGGGATTAAGTTACATATTTTTAGACAAATTCTAAAAATAGCCACAAACAACTATAAATAGCCATAAAATCTATAACTAGCCAAAAAAATTTGCTCGTTGTGCTCACATCGAAAACAGCCTAACGGCCATTTCCGAATGGAAATAAGGCCTACACCCTGGTTTCGTTGAAGGTTCCTTTGGGTTCGTCGAGCTGCAGTGCTGACATGTCCACCTCCCCTCCATACACACATGCAAAGAATATAACATATATGCAACATTCTCCCACTTGATGTTTCCTTTGCATAGGAATGAGCCATGTACTCATAAAGTCATAGGTTCAGGGCATTAGTGCCCATATATTCTCTACACCAAGAGAAATTCTCTACACTAATAGACTTTGATAATGAGTCTGTAACATTTTTTACGGTGTCAACCTTCTCTAGCAGAACCTTCTTGTCTTCAACCATATCTCTCACAAAGTGATATTGCACATCAATATGCTTTGTCTTAGCATGATAACCAGGGTTCTTTACAAGGAAGATTGCACTTTGGCTATCACAATCTAACCTTACACCTTTCTATACAAACCCAATAGCTGAACACAATATTTGCAGCCACACAACTTCTTTGCTTGCATGAGTCTCCGCCATGTATTCAGCTTCTGTAGTTGAGAGTGCAAATATAGCTTAACTCTTGCTCATCCAACTGATAGCTCCTCGAAATAGGTTAAACACATACCCAATTGTAGATATTATATGATCAAGGTCTCCAGCCCAGTCTGCATCAACAAATCCATGTACATTTATTACTTTGTCTAGTCCAGGTCTTCCGTGGTAGTAGATTGCATAATCTGTGGTGCCACGCAACTATCTAAAGACCCTCTTCACAGTTGTCCAATGCTCCTTTCTTGGTTTTGACATATATTTGCTCAAAACTCCCACTGCATGAGGAATGTCTGGTCTTGTATAGACCATTGCATACATAAAAGTACCAACTGCACTAGCATATGGAACCTATGACATGTCTTCTTCTTCTACCCGTGTCTTGGGACACTGCTCTACAGATAACTTTACACCTACAGGAATAGGAACCTTGACCGACTTACTTTCCTGCATGTTAAATCTATGTAGTACCATCTCAACTTATTTTCTTTGTTTTAAACTGATCATTTTGTTTGCACGATGTCTTCTTATCTCCATTCCAAGAATGAAGTTTGCAGCACCGAGATCATTCATATCAAACTTGGAGGACAGTTGAGACTTAACCTCCTTTCTAACATCTTTGTTGTTTCCAATCAACAACATGTCATTAACATACAGAACTATGTTAATGAAGTGATCACCAATCTGTTTGGAATATACATAGTGATCATCTTTTCTTCTCACAAACCCCAATCCAAGTATGTATGTGTCAAAATTTTGGTACCACATCCTTGAAGATTGCTTTACACCATAAAGGGACTTCTTTAGTTTACATACCAACTCATTCTTTCCCTTTACTATGAACCCTTCTGGTTGTTTCATGTATATTTCTTCTTCCAGATCCCCATGTAAGAATGTTTTCTTCACATCCATCTGCTCTACTTCAAGATCAAAAGCAACAGCAATAGAAAGGAGAAATCTAATAGAAGTTAATTTTGCAAATGGAGAAAATATTTCACCAAAATCAATCCCCTCTACCTAAGAATATCCCTTTGCTATCAAGCGGGCTTTATACTTATCCACTTTACCTTCTGCATTCAACTTCTTTTTAAATAACCATTTACTCCCAACAGATTTTCTCCCAGCTGGTAACTGGACTAGATTCCAAGCTTCATTTCTATCCAAGGAATCCATTTCTTCATCCATGGCCTTTTTCCAGAGATCACTATCCTTTGAATTAACAGCTTCCTTCACATTTATAGGATCATCATCAGTAATAGGCATAGCAAAATGAGAGTGAAAATTAGGAGGAGAATACCTTTCTAGTTTCCTTATTTCTCAAGATGATCTCCTCAAAACTGGAGTATGAGGTTCTTCTTCTTCTGATTCTGCTTCTTCTATTGAGTCAGATTCTTCACCTTCTAACTTAAAATCTATTTTCTCTGGTTCCTTTTCCATTGGATTCACTTCCTGTCTGGGGAATTCTTTGACCTCTCAAAACACAACATCTCAACTATAAATAGTCTTCTTAGCTATAGGATTCCAAATATTATACCCTTTCATACCATCTTTATAGCCAATAAAGATACACTTCTCAGCTTCGTTATCCAACTTGCTCCTTTTGTCCTTTGGAACATGTACATAAGCATCACAACCAAAAAAATTTAAACACTTAATAGAGGGTTTCTTACCAGTCCATACCTCTTATGGAGTTTTATCAATAAATGTTGATGTCAGTGATCGGTTTACCAAGTAACATGTTGTCTCCACTGCTTCTGCCTAGAATTCTTGTCCTATCCCAACACTGCTTAGAATGCTCCTTGCCTTTTCCATCAACGTCCTATTCATCCTCTAAACAAATCCATTCTGCTGAGGTGTGTATGGAGTAGTCTTTTGCCTTGCTATACTACACTTCTTACAAAATTCCTTGAATTCATTCCCACAGAACTCTCCACGATTATCTTTCCCCAATGCCTTGATTTTATTTTCTGACTGATTTTCTACAAGAGCCTTCAATTATTTAAACTTGGAAAATACTTCATATTTCTTTCGAAGGAAATAAATCCATATGTTCCTTAAGAAATCATCTATAAATGAAACATAATACACATATTTTCCTAATGATGGAACATGAACAGGTCCAAACACATCACTATGTCTTAATTCCAGAATTCCCTTTACTCTCGCAGCACCAGATGCAAATCTTACTCAATCTTATTTTCCATTTATGCAATGTTCACAGAAATAAAAATCCAAAGTGCAATTAGTCATACCTTCAACCATACCTTTACCTTGTAATGCTCAAAGTCCCTTTTCTCTGATATGCCCCAATCTTTGATTCCATAGCATTGTCTTTCCTCCTAATGCAGTCAAGGTTTTGTCATCTTTACCTCCTTCCTCTAGCACAACAGAATTGTTACATTCATCAATGATGGTTTTTCCTAATATTTTGTACAGAGTTCCATATCGAACTCCCCTCATAAATACCATTGATCCTCGAACCATTTTGAAACCACCATCTCCACACATAGTCTTTACACCTGCAACATCCATCTTTCTGACAGATATCAAGTTTCTTGCTAGATTTGAAATGTGTAGCACTCCAGGAAGAGTTATAATCCTTCCATCCTTCAGTTTTAGCTTGATTCTACCATGCCCAATGATACTGGTTGGTGAATCATCTCCCAAGTACACATCTCCTCCATTCTACTTTTCATACTCATAGAACCACTCCCTATGAGGGGTCATATGACATGATTCACCTGAGTCAATCAACCATGTATCACATTCTGAAGGATTACCCGTGGAAGCTAGGTACACATCCCCTCCTTATTCTGAGGAGTTCTTCACCTCTGTGGAAGGGGTATCCTCATATCCCTTTGCTTTCTAAACATTCTTCGATTTGCAATCCTTTTTAGAGTGCCCATCTTTACCGCATTTCCAACACTTATTCCTTTTCCTTGGGATTTAGATCTACCATTAGATTTAGATATCCTCCCAGATCCTTTATTTTTGTTTCTCTCCTGGGGGCGACCTCTCATAGACAAGGCATCCATGCTATGATTATCCATGTTTTTTTGCCTCATCTCTTATAACAGCAGGGATGATACAATTTCATCAAATTTTAAGGTCGCCTAGCTAGAACTACCTATTGGAATAGTTAGGTTGTCCCAGGAATTCGATAAAGAACACAATAACATAATACATTTATCTTCTCTAGACATTTTAATACCAATAGAGGTTATCTGACTTACAAGAGTATTCTAGACATTCAAATGCTTTGTTACAGTGTCATTCTCGTCCATTCTGAGGTGAAACCACTTCTTTTGCAGAAACGACTTGTTCACAAGGGATTTTGATTGATACAAACTCCCTCATTTTTCCCATAGCTTTACTCCACTATATTCACCAGATACGTTCAATGACATAGAGTCTGATAAGCACAATCATATTGTACTCCTTGGCCTTCTTTCTAATTTATCCCAATCATCTTGTGACATTGCAGTGGGTTTCGTACCCAGATCCACAGCAATCCGTTGTTCCTGATCTACCAGAAGATCCTCCATTTTGAGCTTCCATAGCTCAAATTTGTGGCCGTTAAATTTATTGATATTGATTCTTGAATTGCTCTCCATTCTCTTTCAATGCATAAATCAACACTGCAAAGCTTCCACTGAACCCAGGTTTATCACAAACCCAAGATCTATCAATTGCATCGAACTCTTAGTAGTAAAGGCATCCCCCTGATGCCAAAATCGATCTCTGATACCACATGTAAGTTTTAAACCTGTGCAGAGAAGCAAATCATATAGACTCTTTTAAGCAAAATAGAGATCACAGCACATCATTCACACATAAACACAGAGATTTACCCTAGAAACCCTTAACCAGGAAAATCAGAAAACCTTGGAGACACACCTCCTATTTTCTCTTCATTACTTAGGAAATGGTCACAATAAAAAATATAGGTATTCCACAACATCCAAATACCCTAATTGATTAACCGGAATTAGAAAAGGAGTCTAGCCATTGGGATCGTCAAGATGCAGCGTTGACATGTGCACCTCGCCTCCATACGTAAATGCAAAGAATATAACATATACCCAACATGCATGACGGTGCTAGGACCTATAGCAAGGGTGTTTTTGGTGGTTTGGGGTATCGATGTGGGTCCACTGCCAATCACCAAGCTAGAAAATGGATTCGGGTTTGCACCATCCATGGGGCTAGATGGTGCAGTGTGTAGGTTTGTCTCAGATTGATATGATTCTGAGTAGGAATCAGAGGTTGTGTGGCCTTCTGATGGTGTAGAGGGTCGTAAAGAATGGTCTCGATGGTGTTGGTTCAAGGACCTGAACTGTGGTGGATCACCTCTTAGGTGTGAGGAAGAGCATGGGGGATCAATTTTTTCTAGTTGGCAGATCGGGTGGTGGGATCTGTTAGTGACATTTTGGACCCCAATTTCAGTGGCTTCCTATTGACTTTCAGGTGGCATTAGAGGAATTTTGGGGTCTAAAATGGGCCTCCTAAGGAAAATAATAAAATAATAGTTAAAATAATATTGATTAATTTTGGAGGAAGAAAGAAAAAAACTACCTTTTGTGTTCGTATTTTCGACATATCTCCCTGTGTTTTTACTCAAATTTCGATCAGGAGAGCTCGTTGGATGTGTAATTTGATTCCGCATCCAACGAGTACCCACACTGTATACTTTTGATAGACCCCGCTACCCCGAAAACAAGAAATACCTGAAAAAACGTGATGATGATGTCATCATCACGTTTTTTCAGGTATTTCTTGTTTTTGGGGTAGCGGGGTCTGTCAAAAGTATACAGTGTGGGTACTCGTTGGATGCGGAATCAAATTCCGCATCCAACGAGCTCTCCCAATCGAAATTTGAGTAAAAACACAATGAGATATGTCGAAAATACGAACAAAAAAAGTAGTTTTTTTTAATGACAAATATGTCAATTCAACCATTATGGTTGACTTATTTTATTGAAATTCTATTGGTTCTTGAATTCCAAGTAACAAAAACTTATTTTGGCACGTTTTCTTATAAGGCCCATTTTAGACCCCAAATTTCCTCTAATGTCACTCGGCCACCAAGACTACCAGGAGACAACGCTTGGATTTTTCCTCATGAGAGTGCTAGTCAATTAATAGGGGTCATTTCCCATTTTGCTTGGCAATTCCTCTCAGTGTCGAGCTACTTTGAGGTTCCCATGGTATTCCTCACAATGATTTTTTGGGCTGAGCCCAAGTACATCCCATGGTTAAGGCTGTCAGGGACTTATGTCCTCAAAGACTGCAAGTGTTTGAATTAGTGTAAAGTAATAAATTTTAATGGCTAGCTCAGCATCATGAACTGAGTTTGGTTATTTTATTGGGTATGGTTTGTGTGCATCTCCATTGTATTTTTGTTATACATAGTGGATGCTTGTATGGTTTATGAATATTACACAGATATTTTTTTGTTTGTTACAGAACTTACAACATGGGTAATCCTGTTATGAAAGTAGTAAATTCTAAACAGAAAATTTAAAATATGCCATACATGAATCTGAACTATTGTAGACTTACTAGGTGTCTTCCTTACACCTGTATTTCTCTTCGACCAGGACAGAGTGTTGGGATCTCAACAGAATGGGACTAAGCCCATATGTAGATCCTCAGGTCACTATTTGAGTACAAGGTCGGTCAACAGGGAGGACGCAAACACGTGAGGCCCCCTAGGCCTACCACCCCCTCTACCTTCCAAGTCACCCATTTTTAGTGGTCTTGAAAAATTACAAATGATGTGCCTATTACTATAAGAGCTTCACCCTTCATCTTATCCTAGAATACCCCGAAGGGTGATGACTAGGTAGAGGAGAAAGTGCTAGGAAAGGTGTTAATTTCCAATTAAGAACTGAAATTTAACCTATAGTAATTTTATTCAAGCCTTAAACATATTCATTAAACCATTAACTCGTTAAATATATCATTGATGTACACAGATTGTATGAAATGAAAATAGATTGCTGGACAGAGGCGGCTGAGCTGCACTAATAGTCTAAATAGCTTAAAAAAAATGAATCTGAGAGATAGGTTGCTTATTTTGGGGCCAATGTGGCGAGGGGGTCACCAATTTTTCCAAAATACTGGTAAGGGGTCGCTTAGAAATGGAAAACCGGAGCGATATGCTCCCTAAGAGGGAAGTCGCACCTTTTGGGAAAGACTGAGCGACCTGGTCACCTATTTCAGCCCAATAAGTGCGACCTGGCCTGAAAACTGGGAAATTTTTTAACCTGAGTTGGGAACGGCCAATAGTAACTTGTACTGTGGCCGAATGGGCTTGTTTTGGCCTTAAGGAGGCTCGGTTGTGAACTTAAATGCAGAAAAACAAAGATCTAAACTAGAGTTAATAAAAAATTAAACTAGGGCAAGAAAACATAAATGAAAATAGAAACTTGAAAATAAGATCCAGAGATCCTGTGGGACCGACCTGGTATGGTTGGCAGTTCTGTAGTAGGGATTTCACCCTAGCTACATGCAGGAATATCTACCTTCCATCTATAGGATGGAAGGGTAGGGTTCCTGTTGGTTGGAAGAGAACCTGCAAAACAATGTCAGAACTAAGCTACGAAACCTTGCATGAAATGGTTAGGAAACAAACTATGGTTGCAAAAAATCAAAGGGAAAACATGTAGCAAACCATTATAGAACAAACCTGCAACTAAAATAAGCTATCAAAATAAAATAACAATGAAAACAAATGGTTATACCTTTTGTTTGGATGGAAATGGGCCACCATTCCCTAGCTTTGGAAGCACCTCTCTCTTTGGGATGGAAGCTTGGCTTGTGGAGCAATGGAGAAGAGGAAGGGTGAATGGGTTGAGAGGCATAGGGTCTCAAGGCACTCACACGGGAAACATAATGATAGGGAGAGAAGGAGTGTTTTGAGAGTGGCCCCCACCCCTCTATTTATAGTTTTTTCTTGAGATTTTAGGGTTTTAAGCCCCGGGTTAGGGCTTTAGCCCCCTTTTGGGATTTAAGCCCCTTTCAACCAAATCTTAGGTCCTTTGGGGGTTTTAAGCTCCTTTGAGGGATTTTAGCCCCTTTTTGACGGTTTTAGCCCCTATGTGAGCTATTTTGGCTATTTTTAGGGGTTTTTAAGCCCTTTTTCATGTTTTTGAGCCTTTGCAAGGGTGTGGGGGTCAAATGAGGGCAGTGACATAGATGTATTTGGGTGGTGTAGGTCATGTAGAGATCATTGAGGGATTTTTTGGGTTAATAGGTTGCGTTCTTACAGAGCTTTACCTTTGTGTTGAAACACATAAGTGGACAGTCAAACAAAGTAGTTGATGCCTTAAGTAGAAGACTGTTGATTATGCAAGAGAATCAGATCCAAGTCTTGGGATTTGAGTATTTAAGGGATTTGTATGAGAATGACATTGATCTCTAGGAATCTTACATGGCTTGTAAGACTCCAGTGGAGGTGGAGAGATAGCCATGGATGGACTATGCGCTACAAGATTGTTTACTCTTTAAAAACAATAAACTGTGTATACCAAAGTGTTCCATGGGAGAGAACTTGATAC
>LPNX010483746.1:3978-31289 GCA_001517045.1 Pseudotsuga menziesii
AGATACGACACTTGTTGGTGCTTTCTAATTGTCTAAAAAATATAAGAAAATGAAAATTGGAAAAAAAACATGATTACTTTATAATAGGGATATTTACATCATTAACATAAACTTTATGGATCTTTACATCATTAAAATTAACCTTAAAATATAATAAATATAAAACATTTTCAATAAAATTGAAACAAAGATTTAAAGTGTAATAAAATCAATTACATAATAAACACAACAGAGTGATTTTATATTAATTATCTATTTCAACATTGTTATTTACAATGCAACACTATGCTCCTCGCTTTTGGCTAGCAAATAGACAAGAAACTCAACACTATGCTCCTCTCTTTTGGCTATAGGAGAGTTGGGTAATTAGAAATCAAGTTGCTTTTTGCTAGCAAATAGACAAGAAATTCTTTAAGAGTCATGATAGAAGAGGTTATAGGAGAGCTGGGTAATTAGAAACTAAGTTATTAGGGTATTTGAGTACGGGAATTAGATGAGGATGTCACTTTTTGAAACAAGGTATGTTGATACATTACGGTATTATGTGTGTGGGTGGATGGGTGGGTGAATGTAAGTTAATGAGGATTCAATAGAAAACTGAAAAATCAAGCATCCCTCAACTTAATTGGATTTTTTGAGATACTTACACAAAATATTTTGCTTTGAGTAAAAAAAATGAAATGTATGAAAGTGAATCATGTTTCCGAATATATAAGTTTTATGTATTGAAAATTTTCATAACTATGTCAAGTTTCATTTTTTCTAACAATCACTTTTTTTTATTTTTAAGCAAATGATAAGGTATCTATTTTTGTGGGTGACATGTAGAGAACATATAGCACTAATGCATTGTTATTTTTTGAAAATTAAATTATTATTTTATTAAAAAAAAATCAATTATCTAAGTGATCATTCCTGGAAAATGGTATGTTTTTTGGGGATACATCCTTTGAAGGTCTTAATGAAATATTCGTGAAATTGTTTTTTTTATAGAATATAGAGGTCACTGTTTTATAGTGTGCCATAGAATTTGTTTTTAAAACGATTAAGAATTTAAAAATTTATGGAAACAACACTAACATGTTTTTTTAAAGTTAAGGAGTTAGGACACAATAGAAATTGAAAAAAAAGGAAAATATAACATTTTTAAATAAAAATTACTATTTAGCCCATGGGGGGCAGAGCAAGTGGTAAATGGAATTGTTTGTAAATGGAAGGTCATGAGTTCAAATCCCCCCCAAATTAACCCGTGTGCCATGGTTCGGGCGTTGTGGTTACACCTAGGTTTATAGTGGTAGCGAAATTGGATCCCTAGACCCCGTGTCACGCGAGTACCAGCCCGTTCCCAGTTGCCGATTCCCCTAGTCAAAAATAAATAAATAAATAAAAATTACTATTCAAAATCTGCAGAAAAAATGTCATTTATATTTAAGATTTCGCCAAAATATATTGTGTGCAACATACTATAACCAATGGGTAAACAACGACTTCTTTAGAAACTGGAAGAAATCCCCAATTAGCTATGGTTTATCATATACTGTAACCGATTCCCCTAGTCAAAAATAAATAAATAAAAATTACTATTCAAAATCTGCAGAAAAAATGTCATTTATATTTAAGATTTCGCCAAAATATATTGTGTGCAACATACTATAACCAATGGGTAAACAACGACTTCTTTAGAAACTGGAAGAAATCCCCAATTAGCTATGGTTTATCATATACCGTAACACAGGTTTGGTATTACCGAAGCAATCAACTCGAAACCATACACAAAGAACTATCAGTGACATGCGAGCAAGTGAATTGGCATGTTTGGTATTACCAAAGCAATTAACTCCAAACCATACACAAAGGACTATCAGTGACATGCAAGCAAGTGAATTGGCAGGTTTGCTATTACCGAAGCAATTAACTCCAAACCATACACAAAGGACTATTAGTGACATGCGAGCAAGTGCATTGGCATGGTTTAGGCGCTTCAAAACTAGAGTTTGTTTTGTTTAAATTCAAATTACATTTCCCGCCCTTACGTAACTATAAAATGCGTATGATTTATAGAACTATAAAACACATGCGAGTTATAAAACTACTAAAGACGTGTGCATTATGTAGTTGTATAACTCATACGCGTTATGTAAAGTAAAAAAACTAGTACTAAATACAATAAATTAAATGTATGGTTAATAGTTGAAACAGGGTGGGGAAAAGTCAAAAAACCTACCTAAAAAGATATTAAAACTACAAGTAAAAATGGTTGATAATTGAGAGGGTATAGAAAAAAGTCAAGACCTAATAGAATGTTGAAAGTTCCAATGGCAATGGTTAACAAACATCTTCCCGTTAACAAACGTCGACTTGATTCAATTTTAATATCAATGTGACGTCGTCTTTTAAGATACAAATTCTGAAACGAAAAGGGCCGTATCATTTTTAATGGAAGAATCCCAAATGTATTAGTCAAATCCCGCGATCAAATGGAGAAAGTGCCGAGTGCCGTGATCAAATGTTTAAGGGAATGACAACTGTCTAGATGTATGCTTTTCAACTAATAGTTTTGTATAGTCAAATGTTTTACATTTATTTCACGGGAAACATCACGAAGAAGTTTCGTTGTCCTCACAGTGCTATGGAAAGGCATTATGGTCAATGATATCCAATAATGTCTCGCATTAATTGCATTTATTATTGTGGAAAGGGATAATCCATGAGTTGTCAGATTGGATCAAAGATATAATAATACAATTGAAGTTGGTCGGAGTCACTCAGCGGAGGAGGGATATCTGGACGGCGGTATTCTCTCTTACGCTACTTCGGGTGCGGCACACCATGACTAAGCCTGTATCTTAATGCCTAACTTCACCAACTTTAGCCTTTCATAGCAAACTCTTAACAACTTTGACGAAGAATAAACTGAGTTGAATTGTTTCTAATTTACATATATATATAAATACATGTTCACGGTTCTTTTGCAATCTATGACAAAATCTATATATATATATATATATCAACTTTATTATTATTTGAATAATAAAAATGATAATTATATATTGGAATTTAAAAAAAATATTAAACAATATAAAGTTTAATAAAAGTTGTTATGTTCATCTTTCAACATATACCTATAAAATGAACATATTAATTAATCCTCATTTCAACTAATTTTGCATTCTCTATAGTTTAATTTATACATTATTTTCTTCATTTTATTTTATTTTGGTTTATTCAAATATTCATTGGTGAGTGAGATGATGACATGAGGATGTCATCTCCCACATTGAATTCAACATATTGTAAGTTGCATATTTTTTTATACACTAAAGATTATGAAAGAGTCAAACTTACAAAAATATCATAAACAAAACAATACAAACAATAATACTAAAATTTAATTAACACAGAAAAACATAATTTATTATGTCCTTCAAACTCTTCACTTTATCAATAAGTTGCATAACTACTTTTTATATAGAGATTACATTACATATAATTCTAATGCCATCAAGTTAGTTGTAGATTTTTACTAATTTATTTCATTCTTCACATGCATACTAACAATGATTTTGCATAGCATTAGTTGTCAGTTGCCCAACATCAATTATCAACATACTCCCCCTTGATGCTGAGAGGGCTTACAATCATATCTCTCATATTAAAAAATCGAGCATTTGAAATTGCCTTACTGAAGATGTCTGCTAACTATTTTTGAGTGGTGATGTATTTCAATTCTAATTGCTTCTTTTGCACCAAATCCTGAATAAAACAATACTTCATGTCATAATGTTTTCTCTTGCTATGGTGTACTGGATTCTTGGCCAATTTGATGGCACTCATATCATCACAAAATAACACTGTAGGATGGTTTCAAGTTTCTCTTCAATTTCTTCTAGAACTTTTCTAAGCAATAATGCTTCTGTGCCTACTAAGGTGATTGCAACATACTCTACATCTATAGAAGAAAGAGAAACTATACTTTGCTTCTTTGAGCTCCAAGTGATCAAACCATAACCAAAAGTAAAACAATTACTTGATGTAGACTTTCGGTCATCCAAACTACCTCCCCGATTAGAATCACTAAATCCAACCAACTCAAAATTCTTAGAAGTGTAGTTATGAATGCCAAAATTTAGAGTGCATTTCACATACCTCAGAATTCTTTTAGCTTGCTTCATATGTGTCTCTGATGGCTTTGTTATATACCTGGAAACAAGTGAAACTGAATAAGCAATATCATGCCTTGTGTGGGTTAGAAACATCAAGCTTCCAACAATAAATATGTAATTTGTCTCATCAACCATTTAAACACCATCTTCTCTACACAACACAACTCTATGAGCAATCGGAGTGGAGGTTGGTTTGCAATCAACCCTATCAAATTTATTCAACATATCCTTTGCATACTTTGTCTGACAACTAAAAATTTCATCTTCAATTTGATGAACTTCCATTCCAAGGAAATATTGCATGAGACTTAAATCTTTCATATCAAATCCACTCATCATAGTAAATTTGAATTCATCCTCCATCTTAGAACTGCTACCCACATACAACAAAACATCAACACATAAACTGGCAATAACAATATCATTTCCTTCTTGTTTGTATTAAAGGGTAGGTTCACTCTTGCTTATCTTGAAGTAATTCTTCCGAAAAATATCCATCAATCCTATCATACCAGGATCTTGGTGCTTTCTTAAAGCCATATAAATCCTTCTTCAACTTGCAGACTTGATATTATTTTCCTTGGACTTCAAAACCCTATGGTTGTTCCACAAAGATTTCCTTTTCTAAGTACCCATTTAAGAAGGCATTTTTCATGTCCATGTGATGAATGCTCAATTTCTTTTGAGTTTCCAGTGAAATCAATGTTCTAATAGTCTATTGTCTTATTGCAGGTGAAAATGTTTATTCATAATCAATCCCATACCTCTATGTGAACCCCTTTGCAACTAGTTGTTCTTTGTGTCTTTAACTGTCCCACTATTATTATACTTTGTCCTGCAGACCCACTTAGTATCAATTTTCTTCTTATCATGTGGAATATCTGTAAGCTCCCAAGTATGATTCCTATGAATTGAATCTATCTCTTCTTGCATAGCTTGCACCTAAAACTCATTAGTAGAATCTTCTTTGAAACATGATGGTTCAAAATCAGCTTGTGAAAATAAAGCAAAATTTATAGTCCCACCTCTTCGATTTTCTTCATGTGCAAATTTTTTGTGATAAATGTCATTTAAGCTTCTTACCTTCAATGTAGGACTTGAAATTGAATTTGGAGAACTAGATGAGGGGATACTTGTTGGATTTGTAACATTTGGAACTGGAACATTAATGGCATTCTCATAATTAAAATCCCCATTCAAACCAGATTTTCACTTCTCAACATGGTCTTTTTTAGGACCATAAACTCCCCCTTCATAAAAAAACACATCTCTTGACACAACAATGTTATTAGTGAGAGGATTATACAACCTGTAAGCCTTGCTTTGCTCATTATATGCAACAAAAATGCATGATTAACTTTTTGGATCTAACTTTTTCCTTTTTTGATCAGCTATAATCTAAACAACCAAAAACATTGAAATGATTAACATTTTGTCTTTTCTCATACTAGGATTCATAAGGATTCATCATGTGAAGTGCACTAGTGGAACTTCAATTGAGAATGTACACTGTTGTGGCAACTGCATCACCGAAAAAAGAATTTTTTAATCCTTTTGTATGTAACATACTCCATGCCATTTCCACCATTGTACAGTTCTTCCTTCCAACTACCTTGTTTTGTTGAAATGTGTAAGTAGTGGTGAGTTGTCTTCTACTATCCATTCATTTCACAAAAATTCTAGAAACCTCTTGAACAAAATTCTCCTCCATGATTAGTCCTTGAGCACTTTATTTTATAACCACTTTCATTTTCCACAAGGACTTTAAACCTCTTTCCAGAATGCATCAAATGCTTCACCCTTGCTCTTCAAAAAATCAACCCAGCACAATCGTGAGTAATCATCAATAATAACTAATAAAATATGATGACTTACCCAAACTCTTTGTCTGCATAGGACCACAAATATCAGAGTGAACTAGTCGAAGTGGATAATGGTCCCTCCATTATACTTGCCTCTAGGAAATTTCTCTCTTGCATGTTTTCCTTTGGCACATCCTTCACAAACCTCTTTGTGCTCTTAAACTTTACACCCAACCATAAAATAATTTCTTTGATGTTAGAATCTTCAAACTATGAAAATTCAAATGGCCATAATTGATATGCCACAACCAACTTTTGTCCTCATATGACACATTATCAAGGTTGGTGTTATTCTTTTCAAATTTCAATGGGAACATCTAATTATTTGATATGGGAAAAATTGTAACCACCCTATTTCCTTGACTCTTATCATAAATTGTGCATTGTTTATCATTAAACACTACTTTGTAGTTATTTTCACATAGTTGCACAACACTTAATAAATTATGCTTTAATTGTGGAGTGTAATAAACATCTCTAGCACTTTTCATACCTTCTTCAATATACGGTACTTATGTATCTCCTTTTGTAGAAACCTCTAAGGTTTTTTCATCATCAAGCTTGATTTTAGAATTAAACTTTCATCCATTGTAGAAAACACCTTGTAATTTCCTGACATGTGGTTAGAATATCCTAAATCTAGATAACAAACATCTTTAACAGTGTTTTCGGTATTTCCATAGGATAAAAATAAATTATTTGTAGAAGACTCATCACCTACTTGAGCATAATTAACACTTTTCTTTGTTTTTAATATGCAATCCTATTCAAATGACCATACATGTGACAATGAAAACATTGAATGCTTCTCTTATCAAATCCGACTCTACCTCTTGCTCTGAAACCACCTTTTATTTATCTATCTCCTCTTGAAAAAATTTGATTCTGACTTTTACCTTGGGCTTCATTGCTTTTGGAACTAAAACATGCATCTACATTCTTTGTAGTCTGCAACTTTGTGGAAAATTGTTTCTCGTCACTTTCTATACAAGAATCTCTCACCACTAGTACAAAAGGAGAGATGAGTGACCAGGTGACCAAAAAATTTGGTCACCGTGGTTTTTTCAAGGGATAAATGACCAGAATTGAGAAATTTTAAGTGAGCTAACTAAAAATGACCAATTTGGTCATGGGATAATAACTAAACTAAAAATGACCAATCTAGTCATGACATAAGATTTAAACTAAAAATGACCACATAACAATTGGTCATTTTTAGTTGTACCACTCCGACAATGAAAAAATACAATTTTGACAATAAATTTGTACAATTTACTAAATTTTAACACTACAGATGGATGCAGTCTTTGAATCCATCTGCGGTGTTAAAATTTACTAAATTGTAACATTGTAGATGGATTCATATAATATTGAGTTCAATTGTCTAATTATGTAGCAACTCCAAAATTTGTGACTAACGTCAAGAATTAGGAAAATTTAATGAGCCCATGAATAACAATATAATATGAAAATGATTTGATGCCGTAGTGAAAATGACCATCACATGGCACAAAACCTTTAGTCGAATAGTGACATGCAGGTTCCCCATTTCACATAATGGCACAAGAATTACAATATAATGTGATACAATATTAATTATGCATGCCGTGAATTAACTTTACACTTGCAATAAAATATTACATTGCGAGCCTCATAATGTACAATGTATTTGGAGTGGCTTGTAATATTACATTTTCAATCATAAGTAATTAAGGCATAATACTAGCTATATTAGAGGTCTGACGTTGTGTCTTGGCCGACTTATGAGGGTGAGTATATTTTTTTGCAGTAACTTGTAAAATATGTTTCACAAACTATCCATGATATAAATATAGACTTATTAAGGGATATTGACCCTTTTAATTTTGATCCTAAAAAGAATCAAAATAAGTTCCATAAAAATTCAGGGAATAACTACAGGGGATACTAGGGTAATAATTACAAAAAATTTAAACCCCAAAACTCTGCAGTAAAAGAACCTTCAAATGTTCCTAATAAAAACTCAGCAAAAAAAGAACCTTTAAAATGTTTTGAGTGTGGAGGGCCACACCACTTTAAAGACTGCCCTATAAGGAAACAAAATTTTAATGTACATTCTATCCAAGAAGCAGTCACTGTTGGGGTCATGGAAAGTAGCATGCCAAGAATCTGCACTGCATTGAAAAATTGACAAGCAAAACACTGGACTTCTATGTACAAAATTGAAGGTATGATAAACAACCAACCTATCTCTATATTAATTGATCGAGATGCAAGCCTGAGTTATATTTCACCTAGAATAGTTTATTTATGTAAATTGGTACTTGAAAAGTTTGATAAGTCGTGGCTAGTACAGTTAGCCACAGGTACAAAATGGAAAGTTAATAATCTTGTTAGAAGTTGTAAATTGATGATGAATTATTTCGTTACGCATGTTAATGTAAATATATTGCCTTTAGGATCCTATGATTTATTAATAGGAATGGATTGGCTAAAGGAACATAAAGTTGTGTTAAATTGTTTTGATAAAACATTTACATGTACTGACAATAATGGGAAGAATATAAAAGTAAAAGGAATTCCTAGGAAGGTAACCATCGGAGAAATATCTTCTTTGCAAATGAAAAGATCAGTAAGAAAATGATGTAAAGTGTTTGCAATTTATATAATGAATGATAATGAAAATGATAATAAACCTAAACTAGAGGACATACCAATGTTAAAGGAGTTCAAAGACATCTTTCTGAAGGAAGTCCCCAGACTTCCTTCGAAAAGAGATATTGAATTCACAATTGATCTGATACATGGAGTGGCACTAGCATTGAAATATCTGTATCAAATGAATATAATAGAACTTACAGCTCGCTAAAATCACAACTACAAGAACTAATTGATAAAAAGTACATCTAACCAAGTGTCTCTCCCTGGGGAGAGATGATCTTGTTTGTGAAAAAGGATGGAGCACTAAGATTATGCATAGATTACCGATAGTTAAATAAGATGACTATTAAGAACCCATTCCCACTCCCACGGATAGATTATCTGTTTGATCAATTCCACAGAGAAACTATCTTTTCAAAGATAGACTTAAGGTTGGGTTATCATCAAGTGCCAATAAAAGATGAAGATATATTTAGAAAAAACATTTAGGACCAATTACGGTCACTATGAGTTTGTCGTAATGCCTTTTGGGTTGACAAACACACCTTTTGCGTTCATGTGTTTAATGAACAACATCTTAAAAAACTATCTAGATACCTTTGTTTTTGTCTTCATTGATGACATACTAATATACTCTAAAAATGAACTAGAACATGAAGAACATTTAAAAATAGTTTTGCAAGTACTACGAGAGCAACAACTTTACGCAAAATTCAGTAAATGTGATTTCTTTAAAGATAAGATTCAGTACCTCGGACATGTAGTGTCCAAGGATGGAATCTCAACCGATCTAGACAAAATACAGGACATCATGGAATGGCCAGTTCCTAAGAACATATCTGATATCAGATCATTTATAGGGATTATCGGATACTATCAGAAGTTCATTGAAGGCTTCTCTAAGATTTCCTACCTGTTAACCTCTTTACAAAAGAAAGGAAAAACATTCGAATGGACCGAAAAATGCATGGAATGTTTTAACAAACTAAAATACTTATTAACTACCACCCCAATATTAAATATTGTTGATTCATTCAAGAAATTCGTCATGTGTACCATCACTTGCAATGAAGGGCTAGGAAGAGTTTTATTACAAGACAATTGTGTTGTGGCATATGAATCCAGAAAACTAAAAGATCAGGAGAAAAACTATGCAACACATTATTTAGAACTTGCTGCTATAATTCATGCCTTAAAAGTGTGGCGACACTACTTAATTGAAAGAAATTTTTTACTTATGTCAGACAACATAAGTCTTAAATACTTATTTGACCAACATAATTTGAAAGCAAGGCAAGCCAAATGGCTGTCCTTTTTAAGCAAATATGATTTCGAAATAAAACATATAAAAGGAAAAGAAAATAAAGTGACAGACGCTCTAAGTCATCATGCGAATTTACTATTTGCAAGCAACAACTATGAATCTGATTTGGAAAATCACATTCTAAGCACTGGAAATTCTAATAAAGAATATCAATTTTTAAAAGAAAAGACTGTTAAAAATGAACAAAATCAAGTAACAATAGATTTCAACCTAAACCAACAAGGACTATTGTTGCATAAAAACATGATGTACATACCAAACATGGAAGAAATTAAACTTACAGTCATGAATGAAAAACATAAAATACCATATCCAGGGCATTCGGGTTATCAGAAAATGATCACTATAATCAGAAAGGATTTATTTTGGCCAAATATGAAGAAAGAAGTGGTTGAATACTTAGCTCGTTTTATTTATTGCTATCAAGTCAAGGCAGAGCATCAACATCCCGCAGGATTGTTGCAGTCACTACCCATTCCAGAATGGAAGTGGGAGACAATAAGTGTGGATTTCATCACTGACCTACCGAAGAATTTCAGACAACATGATTCCATCATGGTTGTCATTGAAAAATTAAGTAAAGATGCTCATTTTATTCTTGTTAAATCTACCTATAAAGTTTTTAACATCGTAGATATCTTCATGAAATAAATATTCAGGCTACATGGTGTGTTGAAAGTAATAGTCTTAGATAGAGACACAAAGTTTATAGGTAACTTCTGGAAAGCATTGTTTAAAGGATTGGGCACACAGCTAAACTTCAGTACTGTGTATCATCCACAAATGGATGGGAAGGCTGAAAGAATAAATCAAGTCTTAGAACACACGATAAGAATGTATGTTATGGACAAACTAGGTAAGTGGGAAGGCTGCCTACACTTAGTAGAATTTGCTTATAATAATAATTTTCAAGTTTCTACAGGTATGAGTCCATTTGAAATATTATATGGGCGTAAGTGTAATACTCCAATCTCATGGAGTAGCAATGTTGATAGATTAATGTTAGGGCCTAATTTATTAAAATATATGGAGGTAACCGTGAAACAGGTACAAAAAAAATTTAAAGGCTTCCCAAGACAGGCAGAAAAGCTATGCTAATCTAAAAAGAACTCCTAGAGAGTTCCATGTGGGTGATCATGTATATATAAAGGTAAATCCCAAGAAAAGTTCCTTGAGATTGGGAAAGTATTCAAAATTGGAACCTAGGTGTTGCGGGTCATTTGAAATTTTAGCTAAAGTGGGGTTAGTTGCGTACCAATTATCCCTACCACCTAATATTAGAGTGCATATTGTGTTTCACATTTCTATATTGAAAAGATATGTTCATGATGTTTCTCATGTGATTGATTGGAATGTAATCCAGGTGGAACCCGAAGGAGAGTTCCAAGTGGGACCGTAGCGCATTCTTGACAGGAGAGAACTTTTACTTCGGAACTGTACCATCAGAAAAGTCAAGGTGCAATGGAATGACCTTAGTCCAGATGAAGCTACTTGGGAGCTGGAAAGTAATATGTGGGAGGCATATCTAGACTTGTTCCAAGAAGATGTAATGGAAGAATGAAACAAAAGTTATAAAACTGAGGACGATGTTATCTTCTAAGGGGAGGTGTATGTAATACCCCCAAAATTAATAATAATTATTAATTCTACTGGAAAATACTTTATTTATTATTTTATTATTTTTGACAAAAAGTCAAGAATAAAACATTTTGTAATAATTTTTTTTTATTTAATAAAATATGTTGAAGGGGGACAAGAGTGGATATAGTTGTTGTAGAGTGTTTGTTGACCCACAAGAGGAAAAAGACAAGTGGAAAAAACCACTAAGTGAGAACTTGAGATGCAGGAGGCATCATCCCCAAAAATAAGGTCATAACTCCTAGTTGAGTGCTAAAGAGCAAGAGGTTCATAAATGACTAATTCCTAGGAAAAATACTAAAATTAGTATGTCCATAAGTAGCAAGAGGCTAACATTGGACATGGATTAAACATATGTGAAATGCAAGAGATGTCATATTGAAATTTTTCTCTTGTGGTTCAACGAACAGGCTCAGGGGTTCTAGAGAAAGTAACTTGGCTACTATCAGAGTTGGTTGGGAGGAAAAACATCTCCACTCTTGTTTTCCCAGCTTTGGTGCCAAGGTTATACTTATTTTTTTAATGTTGTAGAATATATTAAATCCCTAGATCTGTAGTAGCTTAACTCTAATTGTTTTCGATTAATCTACTGGTGATTATACGTGTATCTTGCACATAAGGGAGTGAAATAATTTTATTCTAATATGTACATTAATTTTCCATATTTCAGCTGTATATTTCCTAATGGCATCGTTCTTATAGATATTTTCCTTACTCTGCATATTGAAGTTAAATTAGCAACTGGATTTACAATTTTTGTTTATAATTTATAGATCTACATACCTTCCATGTAAGCGAATGAATCCATTTTAAATAATGTTTATCCCAATTCACTAAACAAAACTACAACGTTAGATTATATAATATTATTATATAGATATGTAGCATTTAGCTTAAAAATAGACATAAATCTTTTAAAATAATAATAATACTATTACAACTTATGAATCAATTAAGTTAGGTACTAAGCATTGAATAAGATCTATATAGGAGAAGTGTTATTGTTGAAAGTATTTACGTAGGAGATACTATAGCTAAAACTGTATAGATCCCATAATAAAAAAAGGTTGATTTAGTATCCAACGAACATCATAACAAAATCATTTTAGAAACAGTTTCTATCAAAGCGTAAGACATTTAATTTAAGAAAACAACTATAGGAATCGTGGGATCTATTTCCTTTATAATAACCACATAACGACGAGGGTCTTGATCCTATATACTAGTTTACAACATAGTATAGAGGTCACAGGATCGAAACCCTTCAAGTTATTTTTAAAACAAATGAACATAATTCACAAAGAGAGTTAATGGATGACCGTTAGGTCTGTCCAATTACAAACGAAGAATCCTCAACCAATAGAAATTAATGGATCGAGGATCTTGTTATCATCCATTAACATGATTAGATAATAAAAGAATAATTTATTACAAATATACAACTGATTGATAACTAGATATCATATCTATTATCACGGCATAAAGTTAGTATCATAGGAAATACTACATCGTGTTTATCAAGTTAGATTGCTTTTAAAATAGCCGACATAACCTCTAAGAACTCACATGATAATCTACATATCATGGATCAAGTCCCTTTTTATAATTAGTGAATCCATTCACAGTGCTAGAGATGATTCAGATATGGGTCAAACACTTAAACATTAAATTAACGTATTAAGAATCATAAGAATTAAAACACACATAAGATGGTTGTAAATCCACGCCAAATGGTCTCCACTATTTTATATCACCAATGATGCATAAATAGTGAAATACCTTACATAGGTTACAAATGAACTAACTAAGCAAGAGTTTAAATGACTGTAAGTATTTTCCCTAAACTACCATGGTAACATATATCAACAACAAGTTTTACAATATACAAAGATATTTAAAATGTAAAACATGCTTTCTTTCCATGGCTATAATACCATCTACAATGGAAGCCAAGGGTTACACTATAATCCCCATAAGTAATCATACACAATAATTTACAAAAAAATAACATTGGTTGTAATCCATCCGAGATAGGTTCCCAATTCATAAACTATCAAAAGGGCATATCGGAGTTTTTATACATGCATACAAAGTGGTTATAAGACCATTATTAATGGATTCCACTATAATTTAAAAACCAAAACTGTGTCGAAAATTACACAGGAATAAGACCTGTCAAGGGAACCTCAAAAACCGTACCAGGGTTTAAACAAAAATGAAATTAATTAATTTCATTACAGTGCCAAGTAATGTCTTAAAGCTGGCACAACCCGGAAGGGGGTTTCCAATACAGGTAATGGCTAGATTAAAATTTAAAAGGAACAAAACCACTTATCTTTTCGTTGCAGCTCCATGAGGTCTCACCAATGAAACCTGTGATAAAGTGAGAGGGGAACAATATGGGTTATTTAAATAAAATAAATTGTAAAAATAAACAAAGAACCAGTTCGAATCAAGGTTAGAGAAACTTACATGGGCGTTTGGAAATGTGGGCATGGGAGGAGGTGAGCCCATCTCTTCCTTTCCAGTGCTGAAACCTGCAAGCAAACCTTATATTATAATTACTTAGTTTCATCTTTAAAGAAACTTAAAACAAAATCAACTTGTAGAAGTTTGTTTACCTTGGCGTGTTGACAACAAGAGCTAGGGGTCTACTCCTCCAAGATCCCTTATCTCTTTGTATCCTGCAATCACTAAAGAAAAACCCTCAGTGATGTTTTAACATAAAATTTAAGCAAATGGATAAAAATATAGCCCAATAATCTTTCTCACCTACCGAGACAGGCTAACCGTGTGATGGGAAACTTGACCGACTAGTCTAGGCTCTAGTACTGCGAAGAGTTGGTTGAAAAAACCTTTGAAAACTAATACCTCACACAATGTCATCAACAAAGCAAGAGTGCAACAACACACACCATCAACATAAGAAAAACCAGAGCAAGGTGCACGCAGAGCATAGCTTAGCCGCAAACAACCTTCGACCAGACAGCATACCCAAATGCATCTAAGGACAGAGTAAATACTTTCAAAACCATTTCAAGATCAAGTAAAATATCACCCTCCATGTGTAGAGCAGGGATCGCATCCCATAGTTCCTTGTGGGTCCCGACTGTGTTTCCAACTCACAACTAGGACATGTTTAATATCAACCAAAGGACAACATAAATGTCATGACATAAAATCATTTACAACAAAGCCATTGCAAATACAAACCTTGGATAGTGTAATTTAAAACCAATATATTCCATCGATTGATGGGTTAACATATCACACAATCACCTTATAACATGTTATTAAAATATTGCATCGAAAGACATACCATAAACCTTGTATCATATTCATTTCTAGAACTTCGTATGGTTGGGTTGGGGCCTATGCCACCATGGGTTATGTATAGATCCATACCCATCCTTGGTGTATAAAATAAATTTACATATTTGCCAATACCTTAGCGTCGGGTTAGGCTAAGGTATTTGGTAAGGTCTTAATCATAATTTAGGACTAGTATTAAAACTTAAAAAACGTAATAAAGCTTAGAACCATATTTCATGCATGACGCAGGATCTTTCTCTTTAAACTATGGATAAGGTAGTATCAAACTTGTGTATAAAAGACTGTAAATAGATGCATTAAACCAACACATGTAGGATTTGTAAAGAGTTGCAGTAGATTCAAAAACATGTGGTACCATGCCAAGTACAAGTAGGTAAACCCTCTTTTTATTCATGGTAAGAGATAAGCGTTTGGAGAATCATAATTACAAACCCTAAGCATCTCATGCTTAGGGGAAGGTCTTACATACATAGTGTAACTATGGCAAGGCCAAGCCTTTAAAATAATATAATTAATTACAAAATAAGTAAACAAAGTACATCACTTGAAGGAGTATGGATGAAGGTTCCGAAAGGAGCTGGCCATCTTAAACATCTGCAAATCCTATCGTATGCAGTAGGACAATAGATATTAGAACCAGTAGAACTTAACATAGAATTCTACAAAAGTAAATGTAAAAAATGTAATTTTTTTTTATGTGCGATTTTTAGGTGTGTTACAAAATATGAGGTGGTGAACCTTATGTTTACAATTCCATAATATTCATCCTTCCTAAGTAGGGTCTTTCCATTTCCTTTTTGACAACTGCAATGTTCTTTCCTAAGTAGGGTTTTTCTAGTTCCTTTCTGTCATCTGCAACGTTCCTTCCTAAGTAGGGTCTTTCGAGTTCCTTTTTGGTAAGGAATGTTGTCACGTCCCCACCCTTCTACTGGTGAGAGGACGTGACTATAATGCTAAAAATCCAAGCAATCTAGCCCCATGAACGTAAAATAAAATGCATTGGAAATAAACATACACAGATGCATTAATAAAACAAACACAGTTGCAAGGATTTAAACACAAGAATACTTATCTTAGAAGAAGCTTGTCCCACAGCTAGCTACGTCATTGCAATGTTCCACCCAAACATAGGCCAGTGTGCTCAACAATCACTTAGCAACACTGCCACCCCCGAGCAGGGCATGATTCCACAAGGAATAAGGGGAATAGTAGCAAGCTCACACATGGACAAGGGTACACAAAACTTAGCCATGCCAAAACAGTTGGGTTTAGCAGGCTAATAGGGGGTTGGAAAGGTTGGATGCTAAGCCAGTGAGCTCAATCCAAGAGCTATGGACACCTGCACTAGAAATAGCTTGACTTCTAAAACATCCACACACACCCAACACAAGGAAGCATTCCCTTCTCTTCTATACAGTCCCTCAGGATATTCCTTCCCTTTCAGTGCTGTTCAGGGGGTGTAAAGAAGAAAGTCATCCCTATAGCTTTGTCTATGAGGCTCCTGCACACACCAGGTTTTTCAAGCAAGCTCAGACCCCATTTCCACACCCAAAGACAGTTCAAAGGCCAACAAATGGTGTGCACACAGCAACATCAGTTCTAGACTGAAGGAAAAACACCAAAAAGACCAAAATTGGGTATAGCAACTGGGTAGAAACAAATTAGGCTGAGCAACTCGAATTCCAGATTCGTTTATGGCCCTAACGTGGCCAAAACAACTTCAACATCACCCAAAATTTGTGGCTTGGTTCTCCCACTCATTTGGCAACACTAAACAATGAAATTCCCCACTGTGGGCATGTGGAAATGACACCAAAATGCCCAGTAAAGATCCCAGCCACTAGAAGATAATAAGAACACTTCACAGCCATGGTAAAAACACATGAAACTGCAAAATTGTGAGTGGAAAATGCATCGACAGCTCCAAAAATGTGAGGAAAACCAACCCAATCCCTGGAATGAAAACACACATAGGAAGTTCTGGATGCCTGAGAGAGCTCATGACGTGAAGGAAAAATGGTGAGGAAAACATGCCAACGTGAAAGAATGGTAGAATGGCCTATGTTTTTAGGTTTTCTCTTGCCCAAGGAGTCAAAACGTGTTTCCCAAAAATTGATGGCTTCTCCAATTCGAATTTGGGTTGTCATACCTTGCCCATGCCATGCAATAACCAACCCAACCAATTTCTGGGAGTAATAAATGATTGGGTGGATGAGACAAGAAAGGTAGTTGACAGTTTGATGGGTTCTCCCTATGACATTTGGATTTTCCCCATTGGCCCAAAGGTTTGAATATTCCCCCCCAGGCTTATCCTTAGGAAATCATGCCCCTTCTCACTATTGTTGCATTGACATAGCAGGTTGTGGGTATTTTTAATTAAAATGCATATTTACATGATGTCCAATTTATAATGTGCCTGGATAGCACAAAATACCATCAGCATCGATTTTAATTGCCGAACATATAACGTTAAATTGATGGTGGGGATTTTTCCTATAGTTCCACATCATTATTAATTACAATATATACATCACATACATTTAATGCAAATGGGGTCAAAATTGGGGTGTTACATTCCCCTCCCCTTCAATAACACTGTCCTTAGTGCTTTACAAAATTGAACAAAAATGCTCCATTGGCAACGCCTCAACGCTCCGTAGAGTTGAAGAAAAATGGATGTGCCAATCACATGGCATCCTCCATCTCCCACGTAGCCTCTTCAGGACCGAAGTGCTCCCATTGCACCTTTACCTGCCCTATGGCTCCGTTTTGGAGCATTGTGACTTTCCTGTCGAGGATGCGCATTGGCTCGATTTGGAACTCTCCCTCGGGTTCCACCTGAATCACATCCCAATTTAGCACATGGTTAGGATCATGTACATATTTCTTAAGCAAAGAAACATGAAAAACATTATGAGCTCTAGTGCTAGCAAACAATGCAAGCCTATATGAAATTGGCCCTATTCTTTCAAGCACTTCAAATAGACCACAATATCTAGGTGACATCTTGGCACAACTTCCAAGCTTCAAGGAACTTTTCTTTTCTCTCACTTTGAGGTAAACATGATCCCCAACACTGAACTCTCTGTTCTCCCTATGCTTATCTGCATCGCTTTTCTATTTGTCCTAAGCTGCTTTCAGATTCTGGTTGATCTTTACAAACTCTTGCTCCATTTCCTTGAGCAATTCTGGCCCAAGCACAACCTTGTTCACTGGATTATACCATATCACTGGTGTCCTATACCTTCTTCCATACAAAGCTTGATATGGACTCATCCCCAAGGATGCTTGCTGTCCATTATTATAAGAAAACTCTACCAAGTGTAGGTAATCTTCCCACTTGGTTGGTTTTTCCATCACATACATGCAAAGCATGTATTCAAGCACTTGATTCACCCTCTATGTCTACCCATCAATCTGAGGATGGTACGCAGTGCTGAAATTCAACTTGGTACCCAAATCTATAAACAAACCCTTCTAGAAATTGGAGGTGAACTTGACATCTCTGTCAAAGACTGTTGCCTTAGGAAATCCATGCAATTTGAAAATCTCCTTCATGAGTATTTTTTCAATGTCATCAGTCTTATGCGTAGACGTAACCGGTATAAAATGTGCTGCCTTTGTCAACTTGTCCACCACAACCATGATGGAATCATGTTGTCTCCAAGTCATTGGTAATCCTGTAATAAAATCCATGGAAATAACTTCCCATTTCCATACCGGAACCGACAAAGGCTGCAACAAACCTGGAGGGTGTTGATGGTCAACCTTTACCTGTTGACATTTCATGCACCTCGAAATGTACTCATCCATGTCCTTTTTCATTCCTGGCCAAAAATACTGCTTTCTAGTTGTAGCAATTGTCTTTTGATATCCTGGATGACCAGAATATGGAGCTTGGTGGATCTTGTCCATAACCATTCTCCTCAAATATTTTACATTTGGAGTATAGAATCTTCCTTTATAAGTAAGAATTCCCTCTTCTTCCAATTTATACCCCTCATATATCTTCTCAAGACTTTGCTGCTGCAATTTGTCTTTTACCTGCTCATACAACTCATCTCCAGTAGTATGATTAACAATCTGTTGCCTCAACTTTGACTGGAAAATATTGATGGATGCCACATGCATTTCCTGCACCTTCCTGTTGAGTGCATCAACCACCTTATTCTCTTTTCCTTTTATGTGCTTGATTTTATAATCAAACTCACATAAAAACTCCAACCATCTAGCTTTCCTAGCATGGCATGTCCTTAGTTCAAATCTTCTGCCCATTAATTAATGCCCCCAAATATTGGGTGCATGCACTATGGCTATAAGTTCTAGGTCATGAGTAGCATAGTTCTTCTCATGCTCCTTCAGCTTTCTTGACTCATAACATATCATGTGGTTGTCTTGCATAAGGACTCCTCCAAGTCCTTACCCGCATGCATCAGTACACACCACAAAATAATTTTTCGGGTCTACAATATCCAAGACTGGTGCACTTGTGAGAAGATTCTTCAACTGTTGGAATCTTTCTTCACGCCTTGGTGTCCATTCAAAATTTATTCCCTTCTTTTGCAAAGAAGTGACTAGATGTGCAACCTTGGAGAATCCTTCAATGAATCTCCTATAGTTTCCTGCAATCCCCATAAAAGATCTTCCATTTGTCACATTTCTCGGAGTAGGCCAATTCATAATGGCCTCAATCTTCTCAGGGTCTACAAATATACCCTCATCTGAGATAATGTGACCCAAATAATGAATCCTATCTCTATAGAAGTCACACTTGCTCAACTTTGCATAGAACTGATGCTCCCTGAGCAATTGCAATGTCAATCTTAGATGCTCTCCATGCTTTTCCTCATTCTTAGAATAAATAAGAATGTCATCAAGGAAAACAAGAACAAACTTGTACAAATACCTGATGAAGATGCTATTCATAAGGCACATAAATGTAGCTGGTACATTTGTGAGACCAAATTGTACCACTACAAACTCATAATGTCCATGGATACTTTGTTTTGAATGTTGTCTTATGAATGTCTTCATCCTTGATTCTCACCTGATGGTAACCAGACCTCAATTCAATCTTTGAAATAACCTTTTCTCCCCTCATTTGATCAAAGAGGTCATCAATCCTAGGTAAAGGGTATTTGTTATTCACCGTGACTTTGTTCAATTGTCTGTAATCAATACACAACTTGAGTGTACTATCTTTCTTCTTTACAAATAGAACTGGTGTTCCCCAAGGAGACACGCTTGACCTGATATACTTCTTCTCCAACAACTCTTGTAGTTGCATCTTTAACTCTAGCATTTCTGGTGTACTCATCCTGTAGGGTGTCTTGGACACTGGTTCTGCTCCTAGCACAAGTTCAATGGTGAAATCAATGTCCCTCTTTGGAGGAATCCCTAGAATCTCATTAGGAAACACATCCCTGAATTCCCACAACACATGAAATTCCTCCAACCTAGGATTTTCATCCTCTGTTGCCTCCAAAATATGAGCTGCATACAACTGGCAACCTTTCCTACAAAATTTCTTCAACTGCATAGTTGAAATCTGCCTCACAGAAATCACCTTTGTAATGCCTCTTACAACTCTCCAGTTTCCTTCTTCATCCATGAATTCAAAAGTCTTATTGTAACAATCAAGCTTTACCCTGTGATCTTCTAACCAATCCATTCCAATGAGAACATCATAGGAACAAAGTGGTAGAACATTCAGATCAACAAAAGTGACCAACCCATTCATGACCAATGGACATTTCTCTACCACTTCACTAACCTTTCTCTTAGTTCCAGTGGCTATCTGGACTAACCAAGATTTTCTATGCTTTACCTTCTTAAAAGCACAAATCTCCACTACTCTAGGAGTAATGTACTTGTGAGTAGAACCAGGGTCAATCAGAATAGAAACAGATTGCTCAACAATCTTACCTGCAACTTCAACCATAGTTGACTAGTGATATGCCTGGCAGTCCTCCAGTGCTGCATAGATCCTAGGGACGACTCTTGCTACTTGACCCATTGTTTCTGCCTCTTGAATGTTGTAAGCTGGCCTTGTACTCTCATTCTCAAGTGGACAATTCCTGTGCATGTGGGGTCCTTCACATTTCCAACATTGGAGTGGTCCTCTGTTCTGTTATGGTTCTTCGAGATTTTCTCTAACCACTCTAGCTTGCTACTTCTCAACTTGGGATGGCTGCTTCTACTGATCCCTAAATTTAGAAGGTTTAAAAACTTTCTTCCTTTGGTCAGACTTCTCGTTCTTCTTGTCCTTCCATGTCTTATGATAATCAGGTTTTCCTTTGATTTTCTCATAGAAATACTTAGCCTTCCTTATTGCTTCTTCAAGAGTTCTAGGTTCATAAAACTCAATTATGTCTTTGTATGACTGGGGTAATCCACTCAGGAAACACTAGATCTTCACTTTTTCATCTTTGATGTACCTGACATACCTCAAAATTTCCAAGAACTTATTTGCATATTCTTCCATGGTCTATTGTCCCACTCTCAGCTCATGGAACTCTTTAATCTTATCATCATAGTACCTGTCGAAAAGGTACTTCCGCTTGAAGTACTTATGGAACTGCTTCATACAATATTTCTTTCATTGATCTTCTTTACCTGCCTGAAGCGCTCCCACCATATGGATGTTCTTCCCATCAAATTGAATATAGCTACTCTAGCCTTCATATTTCCATAATAGTATTGGACTTGGAAATATTTCCTCATCCAAAGAATCCAAGCTTCAGCTTCTTATGCATTCTTTATCTCCCCATTAAAGGTAGGAGGCCTTGCTTTCTTAAATTCATCACGTGAATGGTTCTTGTAATGCCTCTTCCTCTCATTCCCATGATATGAAGAGCTTGAATCGCTAGTGGGTCCTTCAGAGTCAGATGACCCACTAGGATATCTCTTCCTCCTTTTGGTACTACTCTTACTACCTTCCAGTCTTACTGTCTAGTCCCTAGAGTTTGTCCGCTTCTGGATTTCCGTCAAGCTTTGCAACATGGTTGCATTCAACTGATTCTGCTCTTCCTAAGCCTTAACCAATCGTTCATTATCTACCCTGTAACTTTGCATCTCCACCCTTAGGCTTCTCATGGTGGCTGCAAAATTTGGGGGAGTCTCCTGAAATCTCCTCCCATTAGACTCTGTCTCAGCATTTCCAACTCGGATGTTTTCACCCATAACATCTTCCTCGTGTTCATAGGGATCATGTGCATCATTCATGCGGTAGGTTCTCATGGCTGAACCAAAATCCAACTTTACTGATCTGCACTATGTGGATTGCTGCCCTCTTGAAGGTGACTATAATTCTACAAAATGTGTTAATAAACATGATTGTTAGCTGCAAAACATTCACATGAATCATACATTACTTTCCTTCACTTGGAAAAACCATACATTGACAACTTGCCCAAAACACATAATTTTCTTTTCACAAGAATGACTGTTTGAAGGGGATGATGTGGGTTAAGGTGGCTTGCCCCCTTGTGGATTTCATGCAATCTGGTGCATAAAGCCATCGATTTCATGCAATATGGTGCATAAATAGGTTGTCATTTTTCACCCTTCGGGCCCCTAAAATCCCATTGAAAAACCCTGTTGAATTTCTCTGTTTCGGCCAAATTTTCAAAATTTTCACTCGCTGCATTGGAAATATTTTTGACTTTCACCCACTACAGCGACTCGATCCTTGTATTTGATCCATCGTAGAGGCTCCATTTTCATTTCTCACCCACCTCCGTAGCGGCTTGATCTTCCTTTCTCTTCCACCATCATAGTGGCTCGAGCTTCACCTTCCGTCCACCATAGCGGCTCATTCTTCTTTTTCTAGCCGCTGCTACGACGACTCCGTTTTCAAATTTCAACCATCGCATATCAACTCGACTCGGCCGATTTCATCGGCTCCTTCCTGAGTTTCCATCTGCCACATCAACTCTATTTTCCTTTTCCGCCAGCCGCCGTTGCGGCTCAAACTCTAACTTCCTTCCGCCACACATTGGCTCCGAGTCAAACTTACACCCGTGGTGTAGTGGCTCGAATTTCATCTCCTGTCCGTCATTTTTGTGGTTCAGACTTCAAATTTTTGCCACCGCTACAGCTCAATTCTTTTCTTTCACCCGCCGCCGTTGCAGCTCGAATTTTGGTTTCCGGATGCTTCATCGGCTTAGTCTTTGTATTCATTCTGCCACTGTAGAGGCTTCCTCTTTGGATTTTTCCCATCACCGTAGCTGCTCAAAGTTTCATTTCCTTCTACCGCTTCCATACTTAGAAAGTTTTTCAAATTTTCTTTTCGTCGGCTTGCCTCTCCCGATGCTTGTCGGCTCCACTCACCTGACGTTCACGACTCAAACCCAAATTTCCATCCATCGTCGTTGGGAGAAACCTACTGAAGTCTCTGCTGCATCAACAAGGAGGAAATAACATATTCGTTGATGCGGCTCTCCTTCAGCCACCCCAGCCACTTCAACGGCTGGTCTTGGGATTTCTCATCCGCCTAAAGGAGTTTTCATGCTCAGAAAAGTTTTCAAATTTTTTTCTATGTTTTCTATTATGGTTGAACACCCACATAGGTTGATTTCTAGCCTCTAATAATTTCTCTTCATGGCCCATAGAGGCCCAAAGCTACAACCAAGTAGCTCTAATACCAATCTGTCATGTCCCCACCCTTTTACCAGTGAGAGGACGCGACTATAATGCTAACAATTCGGGCAATTTAGCCCCATGAACATAAAATAAAATGCATTGGAAATAAACATACACAGATGCATTAATAAAACAAACACAGTTGCAAGAATTTAAACACAAGAATACTTTTCTTAGAAGACGCTTTTCCTGCAACCAGCTATGTCGCTGCAACGTTCCACCCAATCATATGCCAGTGTGCTCATCAATCACTCAGCAACATTGCCATCCCCGAGCTGCGCATGATTCCACAAGGAATAAGGAGAACAATAGCAAGCTCACACATAGCCAAGGGTACACAAAACTCAGCCATGCCAACACAGTTGGGTTTAGCAGGCTAACAGGGGGCTGGAAAGGTTGGCTGCTAAGATAGTGAGCTCAATCTAAGAGCTATGGACACCTGCACCAAAACTAGCATGACTTCTAAAACATCCACACACACCCAACACAAGGAAGCATTCCATTCTCTTCTATACATTCCCTTGGGCTATGCCTTTCCTTCCAGTGTTATTCAAGGGGTGTAAAGAAGAAAGCCAACCCTCTATCTCTGTCTGTGAGGCTCCTACACACACTAGGTTTGTTAAGCAAGATTAGACCCCATTTCCACACCCAAAGACAGTTCAAAGGCAAAGAAATGGTGTGCACACAGCAACAACAGTTCTGGACTGAAGGAAAACACCACAGAGACCAAAATTAGGTATGGCAACTGGGTAGAAGCAACTCATGCCGAGCAACTCGAATTCCAAAGTCGTTTATGGCCCTAACGTGGCCAAAATGACTTCAATAGCACCCAAAATTCGTGGCTTAGTTCTCCCACTCGTTGGGAAACACTAAATAACAAAATTCCCCACCGTGGGCATGTGGAAATAACACCAAAATGCCTAACAGAGATCCCAGCCACTAGAAGCTAACAAGAACACTTCACAGCCATGGTAAAAACACATGAAACTGCAAAATCGTGAGTGGAAAATGCATTAGCAGGTCCAAAAACGTGAGGAAAACCAACCCAATCCCTGGCATTACAAAAATGACTTCCCATCCATGGGAAAATGAACCCAACAACCAAAAACGTGGAATGAAAACACACACAGGAAGTTTTGGATTCCTAAGAGAGCTCACATGAAGGAAAACTGGTGAGGGAAACATGCCAACATGAAAGAATGGTAGAATGGCCTACGTTTTTGGGTTTTTGCTTGCCCAAGGAGTCAAAATGGGTTTCCCAAAAACTGATGGCTTCTCCAATTCGAATTTGGGCTGTCACACCTTGCCCATCCCATGCAATAACCAACCCAACCAATTTCTGGCAGTAATAAATGATTGGGTGAATGAGATAAGAAAGGTAGTTGATAGTTTGATGGGTTCTCCCTCTGACATTTGGCTTTTCCCCATTGGCCCAAAGGTTTGAATATTCCCCCCCCATTATCCTTAGGAAATCATGCCCCTTCTCATTATTATTGCATTGACATAGTTGGTTGTGGGTATTTTTAATTAAAATGAATATTTACATGATTTCCAATTTATAATGTGCCTAGCTAGCACAAAACACCATCGGCATCGATTTTAATCATTGAAAATACAACCTTAAATCGATGGTGGGGCTTTTGCCTATAGCTCCACACCATGATTAATTACAATATATACATCATATACATTTAATGCAAATAGGATCAAAACGGGGGTGTTACAAATGCCCATAAAGGGGTATTTAGGAATTTGGGTGTATTTCTAGTAGCTTTAAAACTAGTTCGCCTATGTGTTAAAGGGTTTTTTTTTGTGGATTCGGAAATACATGGATATGCTTGCATTTTGTGGGTCAAAAAAGCATGTGTTCAGACCTAATGTATGACAGAAGTTGGATCAAGTATGAGCAGTATATTTCTTAACATTCAAGTCAGCTCTGCCTCATAATAATATTGTTGGGACAAATGTGGATTAGAGCTTGAAACACGATTTTTGTTGCATGTATTTCCAGTAGGAAGTGAAGATGGAGTTAGCATCGTCACACAAGAATATTTCGAACGAAGGTAGGTCAAATACAAAATTAGTTTTAGTGTCCTACTTACACTATCTTGTCCTATCCCCTGTAATGAGAAAGACTTCATATCTCTTCCCTATGAACAATGCACTCATATTGACTGCACTCCTGTTGACTTTATTATTTTAGGATTAGTGTAAAATTTTGGGAACAATTAGTGTAAACTTTGGATGGTAAGGAATTCCCATAATCAACCACAAGGTTACTAGATGGTAAGGCATGCCCATAAAGAGGTATTTTTGTATCTGAGTGAATTTCTAGTAGCTTTAAAACCAATTCTCCTGTGTTAAAGAGTGATTCAAAATTACATAAAATTGCTTGAATTTTGTGGGTGAAAAAAACTTGTGTTCAGACCTAATGTATGACATAAGTTGGATCAAGTATGAGCAACCTGTTTCTCAACATTCCAATTAGCTCTGCCTCAAAATAATATTCAAGGGACAAATGTGGATGAGAGCTTGCAGATGAATAAAACCACGATTGTTGTTGTGTGTATTTCCAGTAGGAATTGAAGATGGAGTTAGCATTGTCACACGCATATTTACAACAAAGCTAAGTTAAATACAAAATTATTTTAGTGTCCTAGTTACACTATCTTGTCCTATCCCTTGTCATGAGAAATACTTCATGTCCCTTCCCTACGATGAGTGCACTCCTATTGACTTTGTTATTTTAGGATTAGTCTAAAGTTCTGGGCACATTCCTATGTATTAGTGTAAAATTTTGGGCACAATTAGTGTAAAATTTGGATGGTAAGGCATGACCATAATCAAACACAAGATTACTAACTGGTAAGGCATGTCCATAAAGGGGTATTTATGGATCTGGATGTATTTCTAGTAGCTTTAAAACTAGTTATCCTATGTGTTAAATGGTGTTTTTCTGTGGATTCAGAATTACATGGTTATGCTTGAATTTTGTGGGTCAAAACAACTTTTTGTTTAGACCTTATGCATGAAAGAAGTTGGATCAAGTATGAGCATCCTGTTTCTTAACATTCTAGTCAGTTATGCCTCAAAATAATATTCATGAGAAAAATGTGGATGAGAGATTGCATATGAATACAAACATGATTGTTGCTGTGTGTATTTCCAATAGGAAGTGAAGATAGACTTAGCAGTGTCACACAAGCCTTATTTCCAACAAATCTAGGTCATATACACAATTAGTTTTAGTGTCCTAGTTATACTATTGTGTCTTATCCCATGTCATGAGAAAGACTTCACATCCCTTCCCTATGATCAGTGCACTCCAATTGATTGCACTTCTATTGACTTTGTTATTTTAGGATTAGTGTAAAGTTTTGGGAACATTCCTATGTATTAGTGTAAGATTAATGTAAATTTTTGGGCACAATTAGTGTAAAATTTGGTTGGTAAGGCATGCCTATAATCAACCACAAGGTTACTGGCTGGTAAGGAATTCCCATAAAGGGGTATTTCTGGATATGGGTGTATTTCTAGTAGCTTTAAAACCAATTATCCTATGTGTTAAAGGCTGTTTTCCTATGTATTCAAAATTGCATGGATATGGTTGAATTTTGTGGGTCAAACAGCTTGTGTTTAGACCTAATGTATGGCAGAAGTTGGATCAATTATGGAAATCCTGTTTCTTAACATTCCAGTCAGCTCTTC